>JAHZNA010004054.1:0-25360 GCA_027743935.1 Sinodicranocentrus sp. ZH6
GGGGTAAAACAAAGCAGCATTGCACTAATATAAACGATCATCCTCATCATAATCATCATCTTGCTTTCATGAGTCTACATCAAACAAAACTTCTCATGTAAATATATGCAAGACGGATTGTTCCACGTCACGCTATGGTATATTCATATAGTTGAGGCTAGAACTTTAGCAAGTGAGGAAACAAACTAGGCCAGCAACATGGAAGGCAGTGTCTTTCATTCTATCTTCAAATTCAGACTCATTAGTTTAACCAGGAAAGAGGAGGAAATGACGACATGAATGTTTTCCAGGCTTTCTCTCTCTGTTCTTGTAAGGTACCGACTCACGGCTCTTTTCAATCCTTACTTTCTGTTGGACCTGGGGAAAGTTGATGTGTACGTACGTATTTGCCAGCTCACATCAAAGCCATTCAACCAACAAGCTTTCAAGTGGTGTAAGATCGGGAATGAGAACAAGATGAGTGTGTATATGCGAATACATACATATTCCTACGACTGTGTATCATTTACTGAAAGTATGTACAAAGGAGAGAGAAATCTTATCCTCATAGATTCAAAAGATTTCTAAAAAAAGACAGGGGTGTATACATCTGTCGAAAAGCGCTGGGGCAACACAAATTGCAAATCATGAGCTTTCTCCCTTATCGCTTGCCTCGTTTCACTTGATGGGCAGGCTCTATTCCTCCTTTTCTTTTTAAACGCATAATACCCCTTTCACAGAACCATTGGATATCTTCCTTTCTATCCATATTCACCGAGCTCATCACAAAAAAACATCGTAAGAATGAAACTATACGTTCAGCGCAGGATTGACGGACACTGAGGGAGTGAATGAAAATCCTCGATGAGTATGCATACGTACACGTAGAGATAACCCGGAGTTCTCAACGCAGCAATTTCATACGGGACATTGAGAGAACTTATCTGGATTTGAAATGTGCACAAAGCACAGCAACATAAGTTGGAGTCACACAGCTATCTAAACAGTGACATGCAAAATACTTTCTGTGGTACAAAACGACCTTGGGACTGGTATTCAAGCTTCGATTGCATTTTGATTTTCATTCCCTTTTTTGTTCAGCTTGTATCTTAGTTGATGTTCAGAGCAGAATAGTAATCGTGAAAATATCACGTTTTCTGTCCAAATGCCAGCAAACCCAAGACCGAGGCTGGACGAGAATTTGTGAAAGTTTATATCGGCACGATTCTTGCAAAAAAATAATCGAATAAAAAAGAAATAAAAAAGATATTGGACAAGATGCGTAGAACTAAAACTACATTCATCTGTACAGCTTTATTTCCATTTTCAACCCTTCGTTTGGAAGTCCACGTGTGAAGATTAAATATACCAAGAATGTAGCCCATGAGAATGCGTGTATTCACGTTCAGTGATGCATTAAACTCACTAAACCTGTCCATACAAGTTCATATATCACGGCGTCTTACAGTTTCTAAGATTTTATTCGTATCTTCATCTTCTGTAATCCTCCTCAGAAGGGAGCTCTCTGAGAATATCAGTAGTTTGGGCAACATTGGACGATTTAAGTCTACAAGGTTAAGGAAACGAGGACAGAGAAAAAGATTGGCAATTTTTAAAGAGCTTCTCTCCAGCTCGAAGAAGATGAAATTTTCAACAAAAGAGGAAACTTAAAGCTATCTTCTATTTCCCGCAAGAGGTAGAGAATCCAGAGATAAAAAATCTTTTAAAGGAGACTGACTGGTGTGTCAGTACTGTTGGTAGTGATAATAAGAGATGAACGAGAGTTGATCCCTACTCCCTAATCGGTACCGTTGCAGAAAAGAAAACTTTTTTCTGAAGGTCCATTTTACGCTCAAATTGAAAGGCATCTTCTATTTAAAGCTGCTTTCTATCTCGTAAATTGAATTTCTTTCTTTTCCTCCTCTTTTTCCCAACTCTTGAAAATCTACATCATTAAATAAGAAATATATTTTTCTAATACTCCTTTCCCAACTTCGAGGCAAGAATGAAGTCGCCTCGTCAGATTTATAATGGAGCTTGCACAAGTACAAGTACATAAACTGAGGTAAAATTGTGGAGTAGTACATCACAGAGCGAACAAATATACAGAAAGCTGAACTAGATTAAAGCTGGTTTCCTTTCTGTTAAAAATCGACTTAGACCACGACCACTATAGAGTTATATTGTGTGCGCAGCGTGGTTGTGCAACGGAGTGTTTAATGTTTACAAAAGAACATTGTGAAAAATGTTCCGTCTTTTTGTGGCTAGTGAATGAGCCGTGCTAATGCTTACAAATTATATTGCTTTCAGGTGTGAGCCATTCCCAACCCTTTTCATTATTCATAGGGAACGACCACTTTCCTTCCTTTTCCTTTTTCACAGAGGAGAGAGAAAAAGTTACGCAAAGTGTGTATATGTGCACACTCCATTGAAGTCTTGTTGAATCCTATCGCTGTAAATCATCAACAAGATATAGTGTTGATTAAGACCTAACATCAAGACTGGCTTTCAATTCGTCATCCAATTGTGTTCATCTTTTTTGTGCATTAATATCAGTCAAAATGCTATTGCTATTCGAGGAACTAGCAGACAACTAACGATGACACCATTCCCAGTATCTATTATACTCATTCACAATATTTCATTCATATGTCATCGACTGCTCCATTCACCGTCACTCCCTTTTTCTCTTCATTATTGTTCACAGTTAAAGGAAAAACATGTTTCAACCTGTTGTGGGAAAAAGGGAGAAGTTTTTTTATTGAGTTGCATCACACGACTGTTCCTGACGTGAATTGAATGACAGGTGAAGAGGGAGTCGTGTCAGAATACAAAATAAGATTTTCCCTCTCCGAGGTCGTCCCCGTCTGTTAGATTGGATTATTTCCCAGGGAAGATAAGCAGAGCCCAAGTATGCACATCACATCCTGTGTATCGGGAAACTAGCATGCAGCACAGGTCGTATAGAAATGTACACATTTATGTGGAGTACACTCAAGTCAAATCTAGTCAGAGCGACACGAGTCTCTTTTATTAAATTCCGGTTTTTGCGTTCAATCTCTTTCCCCTTTTTACCTTTTCCTTTAGTTTATGTATACATATTAGAAATTTTGTGCTGGATATTAATAAATAAGTTTTGAGAAATCCTTCTGAGGATTTTGTGGTTGTGTAGAGTTTGTGGTCTGGGAAAAGTAGATTTTGGAAAGGTACCCTTGTACACCGGCGAAGAAATCCATTTTTTTTGGGGGTTGACAATGTATAATGCAATAATCTTGCGTGGAATGGAAGACTAGCTAAGACGTTGTTACGACAGGAGTGGTATGCTTGGTTTGAAATGAGATTAGGAATGAACACAGGAGAAGTGTCATAATAAATACACCAACCTCAAAAAACGTAAATTATGTTCTACAAGGAAATGTGTCAACATGAGAGGAGGAAGGAAAGCGCAAATAATTTGGCAGGCTCTTCACGCTGTAGAGGTATATCCCCAAGCGTATGGAATATGACCGTGGATAGATATCTTAAGCCTTGTTAGAGGGGAAAAATGGGGCTGATTATGTCAGATGGATAAAAGTGCATATTTTGATATAGTTTACATACTTCAACATCCCGCATGAAAGGAGAACGGTGTAAGTATAGAAAAATGAAATATGGATTTGAGAAAGTGAATACAGTCTTCAAAAGACCTTAACATTTTCTTGTATTTCCTTCTAGGAATTTCCATGCATGACATCGTGTAGTGAATGTAACCGGGGTTTATTTGTATTTGCAAATAGCATTTGATATTCCACAGTGAAAAATTGCAAGTAACGAGAAAAATGAGCTGAGCGAAGGGCATGCTTGAATGAAAAGTGAAACTTTTGTTACAATTTATAAACATTTGGACAAATGTGAGAATTTTGGTATGCATTGTTCCAAGGAAAGTGTAGGACTATGATACATTGTTAGGTTCGATTTATGCAGAAAATACCTTTGCAAACAGTTTTTCTAGAGACAGAGGAAAGTGCACACGTTCACTCTTTACAAATACACACATCCCAAGCTGTAAACCAGTATTCGACAAGGACTCTAAAAACGCATTCAATTTCCCTAAATCACCAACCCAGTTTGTTGCCAGCATTGCTAAAATCCAGCGAAGCAATAAGTTTCTTTCTTCTCTTTCCCAGTAAAATAGATTTTATTGAAACGATCCACTCGATGAAAAGTGTGTACGTTGCAAGGGCAAACTCATCCAGTTCTTGTATGGGTTTAAACTATATTGTGTCTTTCTATCTCGTAGAAAAACACATTGCTGCCTTTTCCGCTGCTAGGAGCTAAACTCATATGCATCTGATTACTAGAGGAGGTTTTACTGCTGTTTTATGTGGCTAGCAGTGTAATATAGAATTTTAATAATGCCATTGGCTTTGCTTTTGAAATGTCTTGTGCTAAGTCTAAAAAGTATTGGGAATTGAGCTATGGGCTTTGATGCATGCATGACTAGAGCGTTTTATTACACAATTATTACTTGGGATTCCACACATACGGAGGGATGAGAAGGGTTGGTATAAGTGGGACTACAGCTTATAAAAGGGCGCATACGATGTGTATTAGAATTTTAGTTCTAGATAAGCCTACATGCCTGGTTAGATTATTCACTTAGCGAACCAGAGCTGGTATGGGGTGCATATGCAGAATACCCAATTTCACCTTTCTCCCACTCTGATGGAATTATCTGCTTTCAGATTCATGGTGTGGTTTAGACAGCAGTGCGTTGAGAAGAGGAACACTGACGCGGTGGTGCAGCAACGTTGCTAAGCTTTCCAGACTCGGTAGTACCTCTTCCAAACATAGAGGGAACCTGATTGCAGTTGTTCCATGAGTTGTCAGGGGTGCACCCGGGTGGTAAGCTTCAATCTAGTTCTCAGTGGTGACGAGAGCGTGCACTGGGGTATCGAAGAGAAAGTTGTGAACTTGTCAATAGAGAAAGCTTCTGGGATATATTTACTTGGAATACGTTAGCAGATGAAATTGCCGCGAGTTTTCTGCTGAGGTGGATAATGTAATTTCGGTTTTCTTCAGTTTATGAAATGAGCAAAGCTTAATTTAATTATGTCTTGCTGAAGTAGCATTGGAAATTAGATAAAGTCGCTTATCCGCAGCACCTACTGCGCCATTTCATGCCCCATCTACCAGTTAATCTGTTTTATACTTCATTAAGCTTTTTATATTATCATCTGCAGCACAGCCCAATGCTCATGTATAACAGTGATGTATAGATAACGTCAATAACACACATACTACAAGGATGTCGTGATGCACTAACGATAAATACATCGCGACATCGTCAATCGTCACGAGTAAGTTAGTTGCATTATGCAGTGGAATTTGATTAACAGTAAAACTCTGACTACTCTTAATGCGCTCAAACTGAAGTAAATGAGGTGGGATATACAATTTCAAATAGGTTCACACTCAGACAATTATAATACAACTTGAAAAAGGGCCTAATCTTACCGTGAAGTTCAGGAAAGATAATGGAAAAGGACTGTTAGCTGCCACTTGACGCACCACATATTTTCCTATTACCTCCGCAATCCTGCAAAGAAACATGCCATCATAAATAGCATATGTATAATATCGCTTATCTCAAATTCACTCCCCTGCCGTGAATCAACAACCTTGAAGGCGCTACATTTATAGGTATCTATACAAGTATCATACTTATAGGTGAGACTGTGGGACTTGAGCCAAGAACCTTTTGAGGCGCACTTGTTCCCACTACAGATTTGATAATAACACACACCACCTTTTCCCTTGTCTCTCAGCCATTTCGTCAATCTGATTCATATCCATGAAAAAGTGAAAGTTAGATAAAACACATCTGTCTCAACGTATCTTCTCTTGTCCTCCTCACCACACACACAGCTTGTGCTTTTACGCTCTCCCCTTTTGCTCCAGGTTAAAAGCTCTACCATTCTTTCAACAAGCACTTGTTCAAAATAGTTTTGAAGTACTGTTAGAAACAAAACTTAAAGTAGACAATCTCCATGTAGGCAGCGAGGGAGGAATCATTCAAGAGCTGAGGAACCTTTCCTAACTTATTTGACCAAAGAGGTCTCAACCTTCACAACGCTAGACTAGCCATGAGATGACATTCAATTAGCAGAGATGAAAATCATGCTAAAACACTTTGGCGCACAAATGCACAAGAAGTATTCCCGTTGAGATGGGTTTCGCCTTGCCTACAAAACTTTTTGGCTACTTTGCTGCCTTAGTGAAAATTTGCAACGTGTCTTTCCCATCTTTCCCATGCGGCTTGAACTATTTGTAAATGCCAAATCATCATTGAATCCTTTTATGTGGTTGGACAAACATAACATTGTTATTTTGTATCGTACATGTATAGCATTCCAGAAGGAATACTCAGAGTGAATGAAAACGACACAATGATTTCCCTGGAACATTACCTTTGGAACGTGACTAAGTGGTCACTCGTATTTTCCCAATGAGTCTGTGAGTGTGGGAGTGGGAACGCAAACTTGGATTCTGTAATACGTTTCTCTGATTCCAGGAAAGTCAGCTTCCTCCTCTACGTCACTGACTAGAAGTTAGGAGGAATAGAAGGAATAGAGAGTGTGGTTAGTTTCGCGGCTAAACAACTTGAGTGGAATAGAGAGATCGCTTTCTGTGCATTAATTTTATGATTCAAGTGGCGTTTGCAGGAGCAGCGAAGCGGTTTTTATGCTACACACTGAAACTTTTAGCAGGAACAAACATTATATCATCCATATATAAAGTTACGCTTTCCATTTCTTGACCATCTCTCCCTTTCTCTGGTGCATGATTGTTCACGCTTACATTTTTATTGGGCATGTATAAAATATCCGAACCTGTTAAAAATAGCGGTGGGTTTAGACGGTAAACTTGAAAATTATTCATTGTACACAACTCCATTTTTCCCCCGCACTTTGATATCATGATGGAATATCTGAGATATCTGAGAGAGCCCAAGTATCCATGCTTATCTGTGTGGGTGAAAGTAAATGAGTTTCTGTGTAGTATCCTATTGGCTAAGTTCAATCTCGACATGTTCACCATCCGACTGTGAAACATTAACCATTGAGAAAAATACCTCAGCGGAACCATTCCCTTAGTTTCCGAGGCGGGCACACTCCTAATATATATTTTTCTCTGGGAAACGTTCGACACTTCAGGTCTGCCATAAAGGAGTCGTTGGTCAGACCCGTGTAGTCATTGGATTTATCCCCTCGAATGTGGGCATCCTCGAACATGCGAGAAGATAACAAGGCCAGGTCCTCGAAAGCTTGGAAGGGAATTGGTACCTAATATTGTATACTTGCGTATTGTATATACTAAGGAATACATTGAATGTGAATACGTACATTATTCTGAATTGTATTCTGGGAAATTTTTCGTACAGAACGACAGACAATTGCCATTTTCGCATTGCATTTCGCCAGCTTCCTTTATTTCTTTTCAGGAAGAAGGAAGTATGTATAACAGTATAGCAATATGCGTCCACCCAAAATGACCATAACGTGACTTATTTACTTTCATAGTTTTAAGAAGAGAGAAAAAACAGCTCTCCTGTCATTGAAGGTTCCTTTTCCTAAGGAAAGGAAAGAGGAAAATGGGAAGCTGAAGTAGTCTCACTTGCTATTTATGACTTTCCCTAGCTATTTGGAATGATAATAGCACGTGTTTTTTTGAATGAATAGGATCAACTGCTTTTTTTATTCGGGAATCCTGAGAAAAAACGGCGCCGGCTATATGGACTATTGACTACAGAACCGTAAGAAAAAGGGCAAAAGATTACCACCGTTCAGAAACACAATACAGTTCAATGTTTCGCCATTTTTCTAGTAAAGTGAGCACACTCTAAAAAATTTGAGTATTGAGTCCATTCCTTTATATGTTTTTTTACGAATGATTATTTTCTAAATCAGAGGAAAAAACCTCTTTCATACACTAGAACATATTTCTTCTTCACTGTCCGTGTCCACTACACACACGCTAGCTGAACATGATACTTTGGAGATATAGGATAGTGTTTTTTTGGGTTGGTATGTGAAAAAAACATGCTGACACTGACTTAATCCCTTCTCTACAATTTCATCTGACGCGTACAGCAATCTCTTTGGATGAAAGCTAGCTTGAGCTAGAGGATATAAAAGGAGTGAATTCGAATATCATGAAATTAGATTTCACATGCATGCAACATTTCAGAATTCTCCTTCGAATTGGGGAAAGCACGCCTTCTAATGTTCTAATCGGATAAATATATGCTGGTACTTATAGGAATTGTTGGAGTTTAAGCTGGCTGACCAAATTAATGTGGTTTATTTTGTCTGAAAGCGGCGCAGGCATTGTTTTTAACAAAATTGATGGGCATTTTTTTTCGTTCAAAGGGATTACATGCTTTTGTTGCGGCATTGCATGTGAGGAAGAGAAAGTACTAACTTTCATTTTTCCAAAGTGGGAGCAAAACCATGTATGTGAAAATGAATGTTTGGGTGGTATGTAGCTGAAAGGTACACGCAATCCATTGAAGAAAGCCATAATTTTCTATCAATCCCTTAGAGTATTTCTGAGACTCAAAGAGGGTAACTACATAGAGACCAGAAATTATTTCATTTTGTGTTCCACATCTAATCCGACATCCTCTTTTTTCTGGCTAATCGAGCAATCCTAGTAAATTGTGGGTTGTGAAAGGAAACAAACCAATAAAAGTATTTTTATGTTGATGCTAATGAACTTGGTATCTAAAATTCACTGTACAAAATCAGTAAAATAAGAGTTAATACTGCTTTTCCTCGAAAAGTTGATCCAGAGAAGAAAAGAAAAAGCTAAAAGTTGCCTTATTTGATCCAAACATGCATAATATACGTTGTACTCGCATGTAATTACTTCAGGATATTGTCTACAACGAAACTAATAAACTGGTCTAAACGGCTCCTGTAAAGTTACATGCATGAAAACTCTCTACTTTGTTGTTGTATACTTTAATTTTCATAAAGCTCGTTCACTAGTTTTATTGAAGGTAAGGAAATTGAAAGTCAGCTAACAAGACATTGTCCATAACTCAACAAGTCAGAACTTCATTTATGAGGACCAAAAAGGCAGGTAGATTTCCCTTTGGTGGCTTACTGACAGACGAATCCATTCGCATCAGATAGATTTCACTTTTAATAAGGATCCAGAGAAAAGTTTATTTCTACATCCTGTCATCTCTACTTTTCAACGTACTAGCTTCATTAAAAAGTAATGCAAAAACTTTCCTCACATCCAGATGAGCGCTTCCAAGTTGACCTTAAACTCATTTTCAGTTAGTCATCACGAACCATTTGATACTTCAATGATGACTGTTGTCTGTGACTGGCATGGTCTACTTAAATTGATATTCTGGACAAGCTAAAAGCTAGGAAGGCTTTCATTACCTCATTGTATGGAACGAGAGTAAAAAGCTTTTATTTTTCAACATAATCCGGATACTGCAACTATACCTACGTATTTCTCTAATGAGAAAGTACACTTGCTCAGCTCAAAGGGAAAATCAGTAGCGTGAACTTACTTCCACGTATCAAGGCTATTGTAGATGTTAAAAGCTTTTCAACGTAGAATGGCAATCAGTGTAATGATTTGTCCAGTTAAATCGAGTGGACATTTTAAACTGCTTGTTGAGAGCTGTAGTAGAAAAAACAAATATTGAAATCGGTGCATACACCTTTTTCCCCACGTTTAGCAAGGTAAAAAGTTATCATTGAAGTCACCTTGCTCCATTTCGTATCCTTGATTATTTACTCTTTTCTGCAGAACCGCTATTTGTATAAAATATATTTTACCTATTTTTTACTATCCAATCGCACCAGGACAAACTGGGAAAGTCATACTTTTTCCCAATTTGCCTTGATGACAAAGAGTACTTCAGAAACACACTACATATTACAAAGATTCTCAAGCTCTTGTCGTCGTAACAGTTGAAGGCGGTGAATAGATTGATACTTTTTTACCGGTTTCTGGTCATTCGTCATCGTGGCTGAATACATTTAGCCATGGAACGTTTGACAGATCTCGTACTTGATAGTTTACGACAAGTGGATTGATATTCTTCAAGTCTAGGGGTGACTTGCAAGAAGCGCTTGATGTACATTTGTAAAAAAAATAACTTCAAAGATTGAGTGGCCCATTCATATGCAAAGCAAGTAATTCCTGTGAGAGCAGATTCTTTAAAAGCAAACAGAGCTAAATCAATCTCTGTCTAGTAATTCACTGTAAAAAGCTTTTCTTTGATTGCTACCATTGCACGGGTATAAGCTTCATAGAAATTATTAAAAATCATCTTTTATTCATCACTTTGATTCATATAGTCGGGAGCCTTCTCTAAAAAACACTGAATACTGGTAAAAGTCACAGAAAGAGAATGCGAGAGTAATATCGTGATTTCTGTTTATTTTTTGCATGAAGCAAATATATTATGCAATGAAAGTGGCAAGCAGACAGAAAGGCACGAGGAAAAAGTAAAGAAAGAGAGAAAAATTTACTTGAAACTATGCAAACGTAGGCATTCCAAGTATGCTGCTGGATGGTTTTCATCACACAAAGAAGTTGTATGATATGAAGAAAGCATGCACTTTGCATACATTATATCCTTCTCCTGTTTGCTGACATTGTTTTGAACTTATGAAAATCTTGATACTTCTGCAGCGTCAAGGCCCTTATGATTGTAGAGGGATGAAGATGAAATGTGACACAATATATATTGTCTGAAAAGAGTTTCACTTTAAAGATAATGAAAATTTCTGCATACAAGATTTCTCTGGTATATAATACTCGAGTTTCAATGGTTTATCTTGATGAATATGACAATTGTAACACTTTACTCAACATAGTTATAAATGAAATACGCATTTCAACCAGTTTTAGATTGTTGACATGTCTTATCAAAATTTTACTTTAACAAATTGCAAAGAGAGAAAGCCTCAAGCCAATCTCGACTGGAAGATCGAAGAGCAACTTTCAAAATTAATTCTCCCTTCAATCCGCTTCCGACACTTAATAAAGCGATCAATAAAGCGAAAGTGGTTTGTCTCCGGCTCATCAAAACACACATTTTTTACATGTACATTACTTCCACCCATAAAAAGGTCAATTTTGATAATAAAAGGAAAAAATCGTTGGAACACTAGCCGATTTTCTCATTTTTCTTACAATTCTTAGATGAAATTGTGGGAGGATCGGAAAAAACTCATCCATTACTTTTTGAGTCATTCTTTGTCATTTTTTTGTCGAGAGCAAACAAGCATCGGGAATATTGCTACTGACGGCTGTGGATATTTGAAGAAATTTAGTGAGCAAGAACTGTGCCACAGTCACTACATTGGTGGGCTTTCTCTAACAGTTCCTATTCAATGAGTATCGTTCCGTTACATTGGGACATTTATACTAAGCTGGGATAGTACTCTAAATAAAAAAATACTGACGGCTCTGCTTAAATTACCTTGCAAAAAAGGCGAAACATTACCTTGCTTTTACCAATTCTGGGTATACCGTTGGTCATGATTCATTTCCTCCACCAGGGTTTCATTTCACGGTACACTTCCAAAATACAATGTGTCCCACTGAACTGGTCCAACTTATGTTAGTGAGAGTCATCACTCACATTTTTGTCATTACTCGGAGGGATTAACCGAAAACATTTATACTGGTGGTACTTCATACAAATAAATGGAGACAGGGGTATAGAGGTATATAAATTTTAAACATATTAGTTGAAAGCCACCAAGTATGCATGTTTTTCACGGAAAGATATTCCATTTGCGGTTAAATTATATTTGCGACGTAAGAAAACTAGAATGTCTGGATGAAATAACCATAGCCCATTTTTCTTTCTTCTTTCCAGTCACCGAGCACTCGTACAGATGCATTTTTCTGACACGTTTCTCAATTTATTTCCCTATTACCTTAAGCTGTGACTTTTGCGAGAAGAGGGAGAAATTAGTTTTTTCTCTTCACTTTCTAACCGGGAAACATGCTTTATCAAAGGTACTTGGTTAGTGAGATTCTGAAAGTGACCTTCAGACTTTAGTTCCCTCCGAGCTGCTGAGAAACGCGAATGCATCTAGAGACACTTCTTTTTCACCTTTTGCCGGCTCCAACAAGCACATAACGTATTAATGGAAAAGAATGCATATCTTGCAAAGGGAAATGAAGAGAGAGCGTATTTTTCGCCTGAAAATAACCATACAAATGGAAGTGGCTCAGCTTCACCAAATGACGTGTGACGGATGGAGACTTGTAAATGAGATATCAAGCTACGTGATTACTTTTCCATGTTGGGATTTCCCTGTAAAATTCACATTTTATTCCCTTCGAAAATGATACGTGTTGTTCAACGTATTCCCCAGGTGAACAGAGAGGAACTAGTAAAGTAGTAGATGATTTACAAATGATTTCAACCTTCAAAACAGCTTGGGATATTACTACCCTGCCTTTTGTCCTTCAAATTGCAAACCTTTCGAGAGTAATGTATTTTAGTACTGGGTAGACATGAAAACACAAGAATAAATCATTGACCACAATTTTCATGCAGATGGTCTTCAACAAAGTGCTCAATTTTCATTGTGTCGACTAAAATATTGGCGTTTTAATATCATATATATGCATTAGTATGCAGCGCCAAAAAATCGAATTTGTGGCATATTTTCAATGGCAAATCGGCGAGCTTTCACAGACATCTAGTAAATCACGAAAATGTGGTTTGGTCACTGCGGTTAATAGCTAGTCACGAGGCATGCAAAAGTTCAACTTGGGATTAGCCGATAGATCTACTTTCCCAAAATCACTTTTCGTTTTCCCCTCATATTTCTAATGCCATACACATGTATACAAAGTTGAAGAACAGCAGTGGCTCCAGTCCAATGAGACCCACCTCTTCACTTCACTCGGTAGCTCGTTTTCTCTCTTAAATTACACAAAAGATAGTGGGGAATCATAAATTTGCTTGTTTTGCTGGAAACCCTTTTTGGTTTGGAAACTCGGAGGATGTATAGGGTAAAATGAATTATCCACCCAAAAACCCATAATTAAATAACTAGGCGACACATCGATTTTTCTCACTTTGCCATGCTTCAGCTGCCTATATACATAAACCAGAGGAAACCATTAGTTTAAGCCGAAAGCAAGAAGAAGTTATAAAATAGATATTATACAACATAATATTCCTTTTGATTCTGTGGAATAAAACGAAGCGTTATACAGTTTTCATGTTTTTACCTTCCGGTGGCAAATTTAATGACTAGCTAGATAATGATATAGATACACACAAAAGCTCGGTCGTTGGTTCGTTATTGACACTTCATCAACTTATGGAGCGAGGAAGAGTGTGAGAGAAAGAGCATAAAAATGCAAACACGGAAACACGACATAAAAATGCCTAAATGGCGGAAGCGTCTCCGTATTATGCTGCGTCATTCATTTCTCCTTCACTCTATTGATATGTACACGGAGGCGACCTGCTTCCTTTCAACTCGGATAGAGTTTACGCCTCTGAATTACAGCAGTGTTTACTACCGCTATCAAAAAATTACGAGATGAGTGTAGGCTTAGACGTTACCAGCTTTATGAACGTGTAAATGAAAAATGTGCCAAAAGTGCCTAAGGATATACGAACATGTGCATACTTTGACTATATCATATGTTTTTACGAAAAGAAAGAGTAAGCTAAAACTTTCCTTTCTGCGAAATTGGATTGTATTTTTAATGATCATATACATGGGACTAAACTAGGTCCAAGCGGAAGGGGAAGCGATGCAAGCAATTTTTAAACGTGCCTGTAATTTTTAACTGCAATATTTCAGCTCAATGGAAAGCTTTAAGAAAAACATTCTAGTAAATTGCACAGTGCCGTAAGACGAGATTGCAAGGTTAGCTCGTATCATACATTTATGAGCTCACATTAAGCTGCATAATAGCTTTTAATTTTAATCATTCATGCTTACCAAATTTCAAAAGTGTGGAAAATTGGTACATTATTTGTGCATTCCCATTCATTGATTCAAGTTCAGCAATAATCCATTCACTTCAATTCAACTTTCACTACGTCTACTGCAGCAGTTACAGGTAATGTATGGGATACCATTTTCCTGCCTCATCTAAACATATTAAAGGTGTTTTCTGTTGAGTGGTACTTTTCTGATGGATATTTGCTGAAATTCAGCTTCATAGTACCCTCACCGGAGCTGAAAACGTAATAAAAAAGTACCTGGAAAACACTGAAATCTGTGCTAAGCACGTTTTAAGTGTAGCATTGAGTGATAGCCAACTATAAGAAGCATGGGAGAAGAAACTGACAAGGAAATATTGACTGTGCTCGTTTAGAAGAAACACATTTCTTCTCTTGTTGAGGCGTGCCCTCTCACTAGTTTGTCGATGCATCAGCTTATTCCTGGAAAATAGTGACATTGAATAACACACTAGCAAGTTTTCGGGATGTGTACTGGGAGTTTCTCAAAAAGTCTTTTGTTTTTGAATTGAATATATCTAGAAATATTTCATACGGAGAACATTCCATGAATAAGAAACACAAGAAAGAATAACATTTTTTCTCCATTCTGTAAACTTTCTTATCTGAACTAGACGAATCGTAAGACGATTCTTTCCACTTTCCAGAGAAGCAGTCCTTTGAGGACTTTGCAGAACAAACACAAAGCTAAGGGATTTGAACTCAATGATTTGGACAATAGTTTACATTATAAACTTGCTCCTCAACTTTCTCATCCGGGAACGAGCCTAGTTTTGTGATCCTATGAAAGTAAACTACTTGCCATGTCAATTTTTCCAATACCGAAAATACCTCCCGCTCGCTTTGAGTGTAAAGAGTAGCTGCATTGTGCTTTCCCCATTTCACCCTAAATCTAATACAAACCGTGTAGAAATTCTTTGAAATGAGAAAGTACATATTTACATCTAACTTCATAACACAAGCTGAAAAGCATTTTCCTTTCCTCAATGTGAAGGGAAAAATTCAAAAGTTTTCCCTTTAGAGGCTGGTGGAAAGGAAAAGAATTAACACTATGAAGCATTTCGAGCGGCTAGTCATAGAAGCGGGACACTGGAGTTCTTTGAAACCTTCGTTATTTGAAAAATATAGAGTTAATATGGAGTCACAGTAAATTACGTTCCTCTATACATTCTTAAGCTTTGCAAAGGCTATCATATGACAAAAGGCAAGCTCTTCCCTTACAAAAGTTAATATGCATTATCTCGCTGCTTACGATTAAACCCACTTTGAATAGTGATGATAATGATGATTGTACAACCCCTATATTCCATAAAACTAAGATAACAGCGTGTAATGCCTTTAAAGGCGCAATGGCTTGGGAAAATGAGATCCTAAATATGCATGCATATATCCCACAAAAGGAAAGGAGTAAATACATATAAATATAAGTACAAGAAAGAACATGCAGTTAGAAAAAGCAAGACAGAAAATGAAAGGTGAGCGAGAGAATTTGGTCTCAGCTGCATCACAATGAAAAGGCGCGTTGCATATGGTAATGGCAATCGGCATACGCGAGTATAAGAGAAGCGAATCTCACTGGAAATTGAACTTGTGTTTGAGACTGCTGATCTAGTTCAAGCTCTGGAATACTTCATTTCGCAAGTTGCTTCACATCTTTTTCCGCTTTGGCCCACTTCTTATTTAGGTAGCCCCATTCTATCCTTTTAAGTACATCCGTACATGTAGAGACTGGCTTTCAGCCTGTTTTCTGAACGGATTTCAATACCTAACGACGACTTTGCATTAACCACGTAGGAGAAAAAAGAATCCACTTTCTTCACCATCTTCTCATGCATGCATTCGTAATTCAGAGTGGAGCTGCTGCCACAGTGCAACGGTATGAAAAAGTGAAGCAAATCAGGGAATAATGTTTCAGTTGCACTTGGCTGGTGGGGAAAAGGAACTAAGGCAAGGTCCCTTAGTAAAATTTGAAGGGACCACGAAAAAATTCAGCAGAAAAGGAGAGATATAACAGAGGAAGATGCTTAGTGCAGTCTCCACGCTGGGAACTTGCTTCAGACGTACCTAATGTTTCTAATGCTTCGGCTCGTGCTAGCGGCTCTGTGGTGGGGAAAGCACGAGTTTTATCAGACATCCAGGGAGAAAGAAATGCTACGACGAAAGTAACATCAACTTTTCACACAGTCTCTGTTGTAGAAAATCCAGAGAGGAGAGAAAAAGGAACCCCCTTTCCCTTCCAATATCACTATACTAGTGTTTTCGGATTTAGTCAGGTCGGATCTTTCACACTGTCCGGACGAAAGTTGAAGAGAGGCTGTGGTGCACGAGAGCACATACACAAATACCCACTCACACAAGCAATACGTTTGTACACTCTTGTAGCATTACTGAAAGGTACTTGTTCTCTGCTAGTCAACGAGCATAGTTTTCCCCCCTACCATTAAGGAGATAAAGGGAGGAAAAAAAGTTGGTCGGGCACATGAGCTCAAAAAATCTCAGTCAGTGTCACTAGTAATACGATCTTGGAGTCAAGTTTCCCATAGTTGTACAATCACTTTCTGCTAAGTATCAACCGTAGAAAAAAGTACGCTCTTTTAGCTTACTGAGACACGGAAGAAGAACAGTCATAAAATAAGGATAATATACATAATATCGGCCACCTAGGGCCTTCGCGTCTCCTCATCGATACTTCACGTTTAGATTTAAGCCAATAACAACATAGCCCGCCATTAGGGAAAGTGTTAAACAGAGGGAATTCGATTCAATCCTGGGACGCATTGAGTAGCATTATCTGTCTGCACACACAACGCTAGCCTTGAACATTCACATCTGATAAATAACTCAGAAAAGTATCCTATCAGCACCGTATCGCTAAATCGGTTTAACATTCAAGGAGGGAAAAATCCCTAAATTCGATAATACTCTCTTTACTATTACATATTATAATTCTAGGGATATAGATAGTAGGCAGGGCCCTTGTAAGAGAAAAATAATCTTGATGGTTTTCCTCTGCATAAAAAAGTCTACTTCCAGCTCGGTGAAAAGGCATACACCCTCAGTTAGTGATACAGCGTGCTTTAGTGAGAGCCAAAGTGTGTAGACAAATCGAATATCCCAGCAACCAGTGCATATAGCCAAAGTCAGCCAAACTGTCTGTAAGTGGGACGTCCAAGGTGACACTCAGCTTTCACTTGTTCTCTTGTTGAACATTTGGGATTGTATAATAATAAAAAGAGGAGGTTCATACTCTGCTTACTGACAGAGGAGAAGAGAGATAAAAGGATTGTAGAAAAAAGGAAAACTTTTTTAAAAACCAGAAAGCAAACCACTGCTCCATCAGCATAATATAAAAATCTCAAAAATATACAAAAGTCCACATTCCATCCCAATATAAACATATTAGCGTCCATATATATTCATCCACGTCTGCTTGGTGTATGAATAGCGTCACCCTCGCAATATCACAAAGGGAAAGCAGGTATATACACAAGTATATATAAAGAAAACTCAAGACGTGAAGACGAAGAAAAATATAAAGTGTCCTTTACAACAGCTTCGCCATTTCGACCTCAACATTTCATGTACCTTTGTGTGGTCGCAGTTGCATTTGCTCGAACCATCTTTCATGTGATATTCGATTCTTGCCGTTTTGCAGCCAGCAACATACGTGCATAGAAAAATCCACCGTATTATTCCACCACCGCTCTGCCGCCCTGCTTCTTCAACTACACGCTCACTGTTGACTTGTTTGTAACCATATAACCAACCTTCTTTCACTTTCTTCTACAACTTTCGCAAAATCTTCAGCTGCTTTCACTCTTGCCGAACAAAGGCTACCCTTTTCTACACATTTTTCCCCAACTGAAAAACTTAGTATTCTCTTTCAACTTTTTCTTTTTTTGTACCTTTATTTCTTTGTTACTTTCCTTTCCCCTCTTCCCCTAGACCCTAGTTCGTCCTTCATTTTTCAGCTGTAGCTCAAGCACAGCAAATCTCCCAATCTGTGTGCTTCATTAAACTTGTTGTTCTCGTCATTATACTCAAGCTTTCTTATCCAGTTTCACAAAGATACTTGTAAATAAATAGCAATGTTATATTATATATAAGCTAACATATATTCCTGATTTCGGTTCGAGACGAAAAAAAACTCTTTGTATTCTTCTTTTTCCCTTGTTCATTACCTGATTGAACTGAAATGTAAAGAAGATAACCGGACGTAGCTCAAAAAATTTCTGTTCTTCTGCTTCCTATTCATGCAGAATTCGTGTTATCCCATGCAGATGAATTCCTTTTTGTGTGTTGCCTTTGGTTTTGTGAAATGTTTTGTGCTTTATATGTGTACTCACGACGACTGAAGGGAAATCAGTGAAATTGTCGGAAAAATGACTAAATTATCCACTTGAACAAATCATCTCAAATAAATGATAAACGAACATATACCTACATTATATGCTACAACAACAGCATGGGTACAGTCGCAGACGCTCGAAGCTCACAGATCTCTATTCATAAGAAGTAAACGCTCTATATCAGAATAGGACGTGTACGTATGTATACACCCTTTACAGAATCAAAGTAAGGCAGATACAGAATCCTCTCCGATTTGAAGACCAATTCAACTTGATGACCGGTAGCTAAAGAACAACGTAAAGAAAACAAGGTCGTTTTGGAAAGTGGACAATTAATTAGAGCTAGAGGACTGAAACCATCAAAGCATACATAGAACATACCTAGTCGCTCATATGTGGTACACCATTGTACATATGCAATAATCTGGAGCAAACAATAACAGCTTTACAATTTTCAATTGACGAAGAACTTGACTTTCAAGTAAGAACGAGGAGAAAAGAGGGTAACAGCTCTATTACTCCAAGCACCATGTGATTTTTCAGCCATCCACAGAGAGAAAAAACTATAAACGTTATGACAGTCAGTCGGGAAGCGGTATCCCCCAAGGGAAAAGTAAACTAGAGCGGAAATCTGTAGTAATGCAACTTTCCTTCTTTGTTGTTGCATTCCATTCCAGGGAAAGCATCCACCAGAACATTGCTAGTCATAGTGTAACGCAATAAAGGGAAAGAAAAGGAAGCAAAAAACAGTCCTTTGTCTGCTCACGTCTACACATGGGCATCAAGGAAAATTACAAAGGACACGACACACAAGTCGGGACATTGGTTACAAGTCATAATCAAAGCTGCTCTCTCTCCACTGACTTTTATCAACATATTATAAAAACCCAACAGGAAGAATGATCTCATATAAAACTCTTTTATATACAGACAGCAAATGCATTATCTTGGCTAACAAGTAGTCGTTCATTATTCCTCTCTATTCCTCCGAGTAATGGTTGAAGCTATACATGGTCCTAATACGATCTGTAGATTATATTGACCTGTCAATGAGTAAAAAATCAAGCGCATAGTCTCTTATATTCCTGGACAGGATTTATTGCCTCTGAAATGTCTATCAAAATCTGGTAGGGTGCAATAACGAGTAATATAATGGTTTTCACCTACATAGGTACCCAATCCACCACCGCATATTACTAGGTTAGAATAAAAGGAGCGCACTTTTTTTAGAGAATATATATAGCAGAATAAATCTCAGAGGGAAGGTACATAGCATACGTTTGATTACCTCACTAAATTATTCTTCCGGATAACAAATAGGTTATGTTATATCAAAATCCATGCACGTCAGTTGTCCACCAAGTCTTGTGACTGACAGGAGTATCCAGATAAAGCTCGCTAGCTAGCAGAGAGATTTTTCAGTTGTGCAATCAAGTCATTAGGAAACCAGGAAATCCACAATCCCGTTCTTTCGTGGTTTATTATATTCACCCAATACTCTTCCTATGCAGAAATATATTCGTAAGTTTCCAAAAACTTTACATAGAATACAGACTCACAGAGTTGTGGGAAACCAAGAGGTGGACGAACGGTGAGAAGGGTTCATTTTCAGGTTAATCCTCACATTTCCTATTCGAGCACGTTTTCCCGTCAAAAAGTAAAAGTTCTCTGGCGAATCTTTACTTCGATGTTACACTCCCAGCGTCACTCTTGGTGGTTTTCGTATTGTGTTAAAAAGAAAGGTTGGAAAAACTGAAGAAAAAAAGAGTTGAATCGTGCGGTGCTACAGAAGGCGAGAAAGCACGTGCTCCTGCTGTTCTTCACAGTTCTACTAACATTACGGGTGATGTTGAGAAAGGAAGATTTCGTGACTTTTCCACATAAAAATTCCAGCTAATATGCTCTAGAATTGGTGTCCAGCAAGTTCAACCTATGTGTGGTTTCTAAAGTACGCATTAGCCCCTCTTTTCCTGTCAAGTAATGATACTAAAACACTAGTTGTTCCCCATTTTCTCTAATTATTTTTACCTGTTTCCCCTCCACCAATTAACTACTTTTCACACTGATTGAACAATGTGTGTGGCATCCTTTGTTATTTGAAAACGCATTATTTGTGTTTGTTCCTGTAATTCTAACACTACTATAGTCTTGAATATGTGTAGCAATTTAAAATGGTGCTAACCCCGGCTTTTCCAATTACATGATTTGCACATTAAATAATATGGAACTAAACTGTACGAATATGACTTTTGAACAATAATACAAGTGATTTATTCTCGAAAGAAAAACTCTCGACTTCAAACTGACATTAATGCTATTGCGAAAAGAAATCCTAAATAGCATCATTACCTATTCAATGGCGAGTGCCACCCAGAGACATATTTTCTCGTAAATTTTGACCTTTCCTGTATTAACTACATCGAATGAGGAAAAATTATGATGAATGGAACCATACGGTTAAGCCCTCTCATGTTTAACTGGTAGCTTTTGTGTTTTGTAAATGTTCCATGTTCCTCATATTACCGTCGTTATCGCCAAAGCCAGCTCTAATCGTGCTGTACGTTGTTATTCCGCCGTTATTCGAGTATATAGTTTCGAAAGTTTTCGAACACTAGCTCGTTTTCCCTATATGCCTAAAATCGTAAAGAAGACTCAGCAGGTCTCAGAAGACAAATTGTGAGAGCTGTCCTTGTTTTTCAAGGAATTATACTTCTACTTGCTCGTGGTAGAGAAAGACTTGAGGTAAGAGCCCATTGAAACTGTTCCATTTTCGTTGGTTATGTATTTTTGCAATTTTGCATTGTTAAAAGAGAAAAGTATGGTTTTTTGGTATACAATGAAAAAAATGACTATTCATTCCATTCCACTCCGTCAATGTACTTAAGCACTAGAGTTAGTCTGTATTAGGGTATGCACTATACAGTGTGAAGATAAAATGGATTTGGAGTGCATTAGACGAAATAGATTTTCATGTGCGATAATAATATTGAAGGATCACCTGCCAAGTGGAATTTGCGAAATATCTCTTGGCTCCTACGAATATATTTTATCTTGAATGGTATAACTTTGCTGTAAAACGTGTAAATACATGATATACTAGGTATAATGTGCATTTATAAAATTGATATTACTTATATATGGCTAACATAAAAAAGGACTTGGTAAAGCTCAATTTTTTTTATTTAGAGTAATCACCTCTTCCATGTAACTTTGAAAAAGTGAGCAGCAATCCTTACATGTATATGGACATGTTTTAGTTGAAAACTCAAATGCAATAACACGTTTGATTTAGCTCCATTAAGTGCGTTCGATCTGCCTCTTTTCTTTCTCCATATTTTTGGATTCATTTCCTGCATTCCTCTCTTGAAAAGAAAGTTTTTCTTCAAGGAGGGAAAGTAGGAGGGGTAGAAATGGGCATACTTGCAAGGCTAAATGGGAAACTGGAAGAATTGGATTTTATTGAGGGAATCGCAACATATCTCTCAATAGTCGTATTCAATGTTTTATGATAAATGTTATGAAAGTTGTAATGGTAAAAGGGGGAAAGAGGGAATCCTATGGAGAAAGAAAGTGTGCAAATGTTTTCGAAGGAAAGGACGCCACACTATGAAGTAATCAAATTGCTTTTGCTCCGTGTGTAAAGCGAAGACAACTTTGCTATTGATGCATTCATTTCCTACGTGTTTCGCTTGCATACTTGAGGAAATCTTTGTATGCGTTATGATATGATGTCGTGCTCATGCTGTCTCCTTCCAAAAAAGTTTTTTTCCTCCGGTTGTAAAAAGAATCATTTTCGTAAAACCTACTCATTCAGGCGATATAAAGCAAGATAAGCAAATATGTTAAAATAGAAATTTATTTGACATAAAATTATTTCCTTCGTCATGTGTGAACGGTTTCATGATGATGGTGTTATAAATCATGTACGAGTTGGTAATTTTCTGGCACGCTGGAAGTTCCATTTTTTCTCCGTTTATCACTTACTTTCGTTGTCTTCGTGTATTATACTTCCACTTTCTGTCATTTCTTGTTCCTCTGCGTGCTCTTATATTTATGTAGGTTTTGTCTATTCTCAGAACTAGCATTTTTATACGCCGTTTAGTATTCGATCAGTGTATACGGTGAAATATTTTGTATGCAGTAAGATTTCTACGTGATTATTTAAATTGAAAAGCAATTGATTTGTACACGAGATGAATATTAGTATGGATTGGAGCACAGGGATTGTTCAAAGTGTCTCCCTCGCCACTCCTGCGGTTGACAGTTTGGCAGGCAAATATAACTAAAGCAGATTCCCGTCGGGAATTCCAAAAATTTTGTTGAGGTTGCATCCGTTTTACTCAAAATGAGTTTTTGCACTTTACGCCTTTCGTATATTCATTCGTTTAGTAGAAATAAGCAGGTAACATGTTATAATGGGAACGTCTATACGTCTATAAGGATTATCAAGTTTAACAATAAACATTTACGCGGTATTATGCTCGCATAGCCACAGACAGAGATACCATTCACATGCATGAATTCGCCGGCTCCCTTTGCAAAATCAGCACAAAGTTTAATTTCGGTGACAAAGGAAAAGAAATAGGCATCCGTTGGAAAAAGTTTTGTTCACGGTCTATTTTTTTCTCCACAGTTTACCCTCAACTCACTCACTTCAGTCCCATTTTCTCTGTCGTACATAAGTTGAACGTACATAAAAGTGCTGCATGCTTAGGAATTTATGCAATTCACTTGAGCAATTTTGTATTCAGAGGGTCTACTCAAACGAGGAGCTATTACATGATGTAGTAGTGCGTTTTCAGATAAATATTATAGGGTTGTCTTGTGGATTGTACATGAATGATGTATTTTGGCATCATCTTTAGCAACCCACGACAAATATATATTTGCCCCAGCCACATGTACTAGCACAAAACACTCATGCATGGGGAAATGGTATTGGACCGTATCAAAAATTGAAATACTATCATCATCATAATAGACCTTAAGTAAAGTATGTGATAGTCGTAGACTAGAATGCTTTGAGAGACATAGTAAAAGAGAAAAGAAGAAGATTTTGTTGTATGTATTTTGGTTTGCTGCATAAAAAGTGGAACCGCATGGGACACATTCCTGTCCCTTGTTTTCTAATTTTCTTTGCTGATATGACGATGCTGTATAGAATAGAAGGAAGGAGGTGGCGCATGGGTCGAGAAAAAGGAATTTCTCTAGTCATCAAACGTTTTTCGCCAGATCGTTCAGATGAAATCATGGGAAAAGTTTTTTTTCTTGTGGAAAAATATCTATGTAGTAAATAAATGGGACGGATATGTGGATGCAATATCTACCTCACCCAGAGAAAACACCAAAAGAGAAGTTTTTTTAGGGGAAGGGGACATACTAGAATGACGGTATACGACTTGAAGTAAACTTTCTTTGGGTACAGAAGCATTACCCCTCCTCCCGCTTAATGTACGATTTCTGGTTTGTAGAATGAATAAAAGTTAACACTGACAATGAGAATGAGTTGATGCTGATTCTTCAGTCACTCGATTGCAGCCGTATACTAGCACTTTACTCCTGAGAAGGATTTAGTTACAAGATCCCAAAATATATACTGAATAAAAAGAATCAATAGATCAGATATCTTTTGCTTGCAAAAGCTAATATTTCTATTCGCTTTTCCTTATTGTACAACACCACCCTGCCGCAAGGAAAACAAGATTTGTATTTCTATTTATACGACCCGAAATAAGTAATCGTCCTTTTGACGTCTGTGTATCTGAAAAGCACTAACTTTTATTTTGGCTAGAAGCACACTTTTCCACTATTACATTCTGAACAGAGCTAAACAGAGAAGTTTTTGGGAAGCTTTGAATTACAAGGATCTCAGCGCAATAACAACACAACTTAAAATGCATAGCTTTTTTCACATGACACATCTAACAAAAGGTTCAATATACTTTAGCCAGTCATTTCTAGTTTGACATGCTACACAAGTCACGTTGTTACTCTGCTGTAAAGAGCAGTTTTGTGTTATTCTACAGTACATTATGTTGGTGCAATATTTGTCCACAATCTAGGCTATCCAGGAAGGGGCGTTGTGTTATATGCAGATATATGTCGTAAGTACATTGCTGAGAAAGAAAAGTGAAAGCTGTAGGATCTAGATGTTACTCTACTTCGAATTCCCCTCTCGACGATTGCATTTGGGAAAATTTTCAAGAAGACAATGTACCACGATGGCGTATATACATATGCATATGCACACTGGTGAAAGAAATAGTGAACGCTGGAATAACATACCAATAAGAAAACCCTACGTACTCACTTTTACTTTTGGTGAAAAAAAAGTTGATGGAAGTTTATGGGATTTTGGCTTCAATTCTGCTCCATTTCGTCCTCTGCTTCAGTTCCCGTTTTCTTATTGTTGGATCTCGTAAACCACACACCACACAGTAACAATATTGTATGTATTAGGGAGCTTCTGTTAGAAGAAAAAGTGTAGGACAGGGTATTTGCTTACCATTTCAATGGCAGGTCGTGCTTACATTAATGTGCACAAAATTCATGATAAAAGCATTGCACAACGAAAATGATTGAATGGAAAGCATTTAAATTTCGAAAAATATGTGCAGCCTTGTGTAGTAAAGGAATGATCGGAATATAATTTATATGTTTGGTAGGCTTAACAGTGTCTCTCTATTCCGAATAATGGAGCTACTTTCCTCACTGTCCATTTCAACATTAGTAGTATTAGTACTGGTGCAGTGCAGAAGAAAATATCCGCCAAGGAAAATGCTCAAATTTTAGCTTCCTTTTGAATCGCCCACCAATTCCTTTCCTCACATTATATCTCTTGAATGTACAAGCATATTAGCATTAAAACCATCATGAAATTTAGTAGCTCTATTGCTAAAAGCAAATAAAACAATCTTTTCAAACTACACAAGTAGCTGGAATCCATTTAAAATACAAAATACTTTAAGTGGATGTAGGTGCACAAGGAAATAGAGCTTTTCCTATTGGT
>JAHZNA010004055.1:0-22816 GCA_027743935.1 Sinodicranocentrus sp. ZH6
TTTTGTTCTTGATAACAATGATATCAATTTTGATTATGAATATTAAGTAGGCTAGCCAGCTCCCATGTTAAAAATCAAAGTTGTCGTCAGAAAGAACTAGTCTGTCCGCTACTACATGCCTAGTACGACAATTTCCCAGATTTTATAAACCAGGCTTGGGTCATTTAAACATTTTCTCATATTTCAGGAAGCCCATACATACCTTTATGCAAACCTGATAAATATGATTGCGTAAAGCGAGTGGAAGAAAGTAAGTAGATTGTAGTTTTATATATTGAGATCGATGGGTAGTTAATATTTTAAATTAAATGTTTTTAAGAACGAGCCGATTCGTCAGGAAAAGACTGTTCGTACTGCTATCGTACTTGTACAGATATTGAATATCAAGCAGAAGTTACATCTCTTCGTATCAGACAGCATTACATAAAGAAACTCTTCAGTGCCTATCCAAACAGGTAACTCGAAATTTTATCATTTTTAATGGCATTAATTAATTAATCACGTTATTTTATTTTAGAACGAGAACTAATGATACGGCCATTGTTCACTTTTACTTTGGCCAAGATTCATATCAAACCCGGCTAAGGAAAGAAATGTATACTGTCATCGACCTGATATGCAAGAGAAATTATTTCCCTATGTATACCTCTATTCTCCTGGAAAAAGTATTAGTTTATGTTTTATGTCTTTTATTCAGCAAGTGCTGGAGGTCTTTTAGGATTGTGTATGGGATTCAGCATGCTTTCTGCATTGGAAATTGTATACTACTGTACCATCCGGCTTTGCTTTATCTACAGACGGAAATAGGTTGAAAAGGTGAATTCTGAGTCTGAGCTGGGTACGGATATAAAACCTTTCTGGAAAGAAGCGTTACAAAACCAACAGGTTAAACAATGGTCTCGGTCACCAGAACCAAAAAAGGATTGTGAAGATCATGGCTTCAAAGTAATCAAACACCGTTCAGCCTGGACACCCAAAACATAATTTGGAAGCATTTCTATATCCGTTTTGGGAATTATTCTCTTCGATTCTGTTATATATCATTTATAAATATTGTCTTTAAAAAAGTATTTCGAGTTTATCACATATTGCACTCTCCTTGTAACTTGTAAGCAATGAAGGAATGTAAAACCACAAATCACAACTCTTGGAAAAATAAAAGCAACCTGTAAGGCTCCAAATCCCAATATTCTCTACCTAATCACTAATGATAAGTGATGTCGAATGTTATGAATTGCAGATGAGCAGTTTATTTAAAAAACCGTCGTGCAAACGACAGTAAATATTATGGCATGTCTTTATTCCAAATGCCACTCCAACAAAGACCAAAGGATTACAATGATAAGTACCTCAATAACATCAATCAATATTTTACAAAATTTCAATGCTATATTGAAGCTTATGAGTTGACAACAAGTTTCCCATCTTTTAAAAAATGCCTACATTAACAAAAATGCCATGTTGTCAAAATAAACATAAAATCCTCGATACATTCCCATAGTAGGAAATATTATAATCCTCCAGAGACCTTCCCTGCAGTGTAATGCAGTCTAGACAGTTCCCTCCACGGACTTCAATACGTTGGCCAGAAAAACGTTTGTTAAATTAATATGGGAGTGGGGCTGTCAAATTGGCAAAATGTATGCAAGCATAAGCTGGATTGTTTACTGCGGGATTGTGAACCATTCAGTCGATGGTGGTTTAAGTTATATGGGCACGACTAAAGTATTCATTGATGCGCATGTACATGTTTTTGCATTTTTGAATACATTTTGTGTATATGAGGTTAACTATGTTAAATTCCGGGCACAACACAATACTAAGGTCTACTGATATAAAACTAATGAGATACGAGTATTCGCGAAGATTATCATAGAATAGAATTTGAGTTTACTCAATAATAATTCTGTTTGAAAAGTTTGATTCGTAAGGCTACTATGTATTGGTCCTTTTTAAAAGTGTTAAATGGTTATGGTAGTCAAGCCAGGTATTTATTTCTAATTTAAGTTTAAAATGAAACTCGATGTCATAGTAACCTATGTTTACGTTTTTGTACATCGTTGCCTCTTTGTTTTGTGACTTAAACATGGATTCCCTATACAAAGTTACAGTTACAAACCCATTAAAGCCAATATTCAAAAAAACATCACAAATGCACAATTTTGCAGTTCTTTAATACTAATTACAGCTTTACACGGGAATGTTTATCAATACCATTTTAAACCTAGATTCAAGTTATCCAGCTAGCTTTGCTCATGCATTAACTGCAACATAACATGCCACATTTATGGGAAATTCACAAGCTCCACTGCCACCATTTACTGTTGGATCGAAGACTAAATATGGATTACCGGCACACTGTTGCATGGGAAGGGGACAGTCAGGACAAGCCAAATCGTCAGCTTGTCCGTTATTACATACTATGAAGCGCGTACAATCAAAAGGATGGAGGTAGTACCCATTTGGCTTTCTTGAGCAGTCGTAATACTTGACATCTTCGTAGTTTGCCCGACCCATGACGGTTTGGTCTGACTCTAGAGATAAAATGAATTATACACAAAGAGCTTATTATGATAAGTAAATTAAATTAACAAAATACGCTCTTAAAAATACATTATCCTCTTATGCCACTTACCCGCGCTCATTCCTGCTGCCAAGACCAAAACCAAAAGGCTCAACTTGAAGAACATAGCTCGGTAGAGTTCTTGTTGCTGGTCTAATTGTAAGTTGTATTGTTTTAGTGGATTGCTACCTGTTCAATGATGAAAACTGTATAGTTCAGGTCGCCTTATATACCAAAACGTATTCAAATTCACTCTGTCAACGTGATTTATTATCCTTGGGGAAAAATTAAAATTTAATAAAAAAAATCCAACTTCGAATAGGATTGCGACACCAAATGGACAGCTTGTAAAAACAATATTTAAGCTTTAAGCCTTGTCTGATAGGGTAATCCTTTCGAAAATCTGTAGCTGATATAATATTTGCTTCTGAAATCAGCACAGAAATAAATGCATTAAACCCATTGGAGATAAAGTCATTCAATTTGTGCAGTTTTAAAACATCTTCAATCCTTTAAACGTTGGAGAAATCCATTAAGTTAATTTTATTTTTAAGTATGTTTAAACAGACAATTATCATCCTGCTGCTTTGTAGACTCGACAGAATTTAATTTTGTTTAGACCCTCTTAAACATTTTATGGTTTTTTGACATCCAATTTAGCTGTTGTATTTTTGCGTCAAACATATACAATTAGATCATTAAACATATCAGTGATGCTAGAACCATATTTAAAAGAGTATTGTTGTTGCGCAGGTATCATTGGATTCATATCTTTAAATGCTAACTTTAAAGTGCAAAAAATAAATGTTATAAATTTAAACATAATTCGATTCCTAAGATTTCATGGTATAATTTTGAATTTTTAAATAGTTTTTACCATTGTCTTGTTGGAAAACCGGTTGAGCATTCAGTACCTCTAATATTCCCATGGGTGAAGGATGACGGGATTCTTGTTTAAACCTGGGTTGAAACGGTTATCAAGATTTATCCACAAATCACCATTTCAGACAAGTCAATCTAAAAGTTTGATGATGATGATGATGAAATGATTAGCTTTAATAGTTTATGGACTAAATTGTAACTATAAATAGAGAGTTCAAAAACTTTAAGATCATTCAAAATTCGATGGTGAAGGTGATGAACACGAGCTAAAATAATATTCAAAGTATACAGCGAGTAACTGCGCTTCAGAGTTTTTTTAATACTTAAAGTCAACTCTGCGGTTACCCATTACCTATGAATGTGTAATGAAATTAGTAGGTATATTGTTTTAAGTTTTGGGATTAGTGAGAGCATAAACCGTTGGCTTTGTGCATGGGTTTCAGCATGCTCTCCGTCCTTGAAACTGTGCTCCGACTTTTCTTTATCTACAGATGAAAATATACAAATGATATAAATATAAAGAGCACAGCAGGAGAAAAACTGCAAAAGAAAATAAATAGTTAAGATCTTGTCTTCAAAATATCACAGAGGGGTTCTACCTGACATTTTATTTCATAAGATAAATATAAATCATACTGCAAAATTATTAAAACTTTAGTTGTTTAGGTTGAGGGAATAACTTTGTGTGTTAATATTGTTTGCATGATCCACAAATGTACTTTCCTTTCCCCAAAAATCCCCCATATAGCAATGCGAGGCTTTGCAAAAACAATCACTGGAGTAAATAATCCTCATACAGTGGAAAATGTCAAGTAAACTTCTCATGCCAATATGCCTCGTCTTTTATTCCATAAATAAATTACTAAATCCGTTGAGTAAAGACTGAAATCAATATGAGAACAGGACTTCACTTCTGCATTATATATCCCTGTTGTTGCGCAACAAAACTCAATCGAAAGTCGAAAATATACAAGAGGAATATTTGCATTCAAGCAAATAAAACACATAATCGTCAAACATCTCCAGGATGCGTTTTGACATTGACCCATAAAATATTACAAGGTATACGGAAAGCTATTAAAAATTCCACTCTATCCTTGTCAATGCATAAAATCAATATTGATCTTTTATTTACACATTTAGCAACATTTCCACCAAATATCATATCCACTGTCATTCATTCGTTTCATATACCAGATGAAAAGTAGCTTGGCTGTCGTCATAAACTAAACGACGATGTTACCCAAAAGGAAAATAAATCCATTAAAAAGTGTTCACAAAAGGAAAAAAAATAATTGTGAGTATTACAATCCTCCTGAGAACTCCACTTTAGCAAATTACTGTTTAGACAGTTCCCTCCATGGATTGCAGTACATTGGTCAGCAAAACCGGCACTGTTTTGAGAGGTAAAGTAATAAAATATATACGCTCGTATTTTTAAAAAAATCTGACATCTTTTTCAATGTATTTTAGGCTATTCTGGCTCATTGCCTTTCTCATCTCAGCGGTCTGCGCTGGAGTGCTTATTTCCAAATTATGGGAAACATACATGGAATTTCCGATAGTGACTGTGTTTAATCCTGTAGAAACGCCCTTGGGGGATATTTCCTTTCCATCGGTTACCATTTGTAAGTTGATATACATTTCTCAAACCGTCATTATTCATTTTGAATATTCATAATTATATTTTTATTCTTACAGGTAACGTTAACAAACTCAAGTTATCGAAAGCAACCGAAAATTTCCAGTACTTTAAATGCTTTCATTTTATTTTTTCCTCATTTTCAAAATTTTCATTTCTAAGGTCTCCATGTTTTTGTTATAGAAAATTGATGAAGTTGAGAAATATTTCCACTCTTGACGAAACCCCGTATTTAAAATCATTAGCTGTGATGGAAGTCACGAAAAAAATCTGCAACGCAAAAACGTTCGTTAATAAGCTGGTCGCAAATGCTTCAAAAACTTGGACTAGTGATTTCGATATTATCAACGAGGAGTTAGAAAACAGAAAGCAGGATTATGAAAAGTTCATTAATCCGACCAAACTATTGGCTGATGTTCGTGAGAAAAGTTTCATAAAGCTCGTGGAAAAAGCTTTCTCTCTCTATTTATCTATCTTATATTTTACCTTCACAGACTGCACAGGCATGTTCGGAAATGCTGGTTTTCTGCATGTGGCAAGACGAAATTCGTAACTGTAGTGAGCTATTCCGTCCCATCGTGACAGATTACGGGTATTGCTGTACTTTTAACATGATACCAACCACTCTTCTCATGAAAAATTTGTAAGTTACCAATAAACGTTTTAACATTCAATGAAATTACTTTCACATTTTGGAACTTCATCCCCTCCAGTAATGACAGTGATGATGACCCTGGAAAAGTTAAAGACTGGGAGGAATCTGAGGCAACGTCTGACAACTTAATTAAACCTTCGCTTCTTAATCAGGGCAAATTCCCTTATCGACAAAACTATCCAAGTAAATCTTCAGGTTTATCGGTGATGTTGGAACCAAACTTGACAGAGTACGCTTGCACCAGCATGGGTATAATTTAAACTAATATTTATGTAATTTAAATAATAAAACAGAGGATATCACGTAAGTATATATTTTTTGTGTCTTTTATCAGATTCCGAAGGGTTTGTGGTATGTTATAAATTATAAATAAGATTCTTTTTCATTTAATCTTGTTTTGTTGAGGCATGATTTATGGTGGGAACGCAGGTTGGGCTCAGTTTGCCTTTAGACTTTCCCCGGATGAAGGATGGCGGAATACTTGTTCAATCTGCGACGGAAACATTTATCAAAATTCATCCACAAATTACCGTCTCGGATGCAACAATCAAAAGATTTCCATTGGTAAGGACAAAGGACGGAAATAATGTGATTTTGAAAAAGATAAATAAGATCAACTCAATGGAATGTTTTTAAGGACAAACGAAGTTGCTATATTGATGGTGAAGGTGAACACAAGCTTCCACACTATACTAAATACACGGCGGATAATTGTCTATCTGAGTGTATTTCTAAAGAAACTCTGCGTGTCTGTAAATGCGTGCTATACTACATGCCAAGTATAAAAAATATTTTTAAGAAATAGCATCTTTCTAAGCATGAGATTTTAAACCTAGCGATTTGAATACTAATGTTTTTAAACAGGAAACCCCGACATCCCACTTTGCAAGGATGACAAGTATAATTGTGCTACAGAAGTAGAAAGTAAGCCGAAAAAGTAGGGATTCGGAATGTGTTTCTTTGATTTCCCCGGGTTAAAATTTGTTTTCCTGAAAATCGTTAATATGATGAGTTACATTTTGGTTGTGGGTCCGAATGGATAATAAGAAATATTAGCAATTTAATTTATTCAAAATTATGGTATTGTGTAAATATGGTTTTACGAAGGCATAATTATTTCTCTAGAAACAGCCACTGATGGGGTTGGAGTTTGCTCGTTCTGCTTACGTACTTGTACAGATATTCGATATCATGCTCAAGTGACGGCCCTTCGCTTCCGACAGTTTCACATGGGCAAAGTCTTTGATGTTTTTTCAGATCGGTAACCAGTCTTTGATGTTTTAGTTTTACTCTTTTTGAAGTTAGTATTTTGATTAAAAGTCAAACTAATTCATTCCAGGAAGAAAACTGAAGATCTGGCAATAGTTCACTTTTACTTTGGTCAGGAAACGTATCAAACCCGACTGAGGAGAGAAATGTACACTGTCATCGATCTAATTTGTAAGTATTTTTAAATATTTATTTTTCAAAAGTTACTTTAATTCTTGCTTTAAATTTAATTTCACCTCTCATCCAGCAAGTGCTGGAGGTCTTTTAGGATTGTGTATGGGATTCAGCATGCTTTCCGTCCTCGAAATTGTGTATTATTGCACAATCCGCATATTTTTCAACTACCGAAGGAAATATATTGAAAAGGCAAGTGCAAATAAGCTGGATCTCAGTATAGCTTCTTACTACGAAGAAATGGAGCACAACCCGTTATCCAAAAAATGGTCAAGGCCATCAACAACAATTAAGGAAAATAATAATCAATGTACAAGCTAAGCTAAAGCCGTTCAGCCACGCCCCTTGGAGACATTTCAACCTACTTGCAAATAATAACAAAGCAAAATTATCGTGTGATATTTAGTGCTCTCTCCTTTAAACTATATTTATAAAATCACACAAGCACATATGCAATCTAGCAGTTTATATTCGACGAATATGATTTTTGCTAATGTTTCGCTTTTTCCATTAACAGTATTTTTAAAAGAAAAAAAGGATTTAAATCAATAGCAACATCATAATATAACTTATCCACACATGTTCACTGCCGCATTCTCATTTCCTGGAAAGATTAAAAAAGCTCATGATGCCATGTTCTTCTCAAACCTTCAAACTTCAACTACGCCTCGCTTAAAACTAGCCGCTTTGGTAGATAAAAATCTAATTTAAAAATCTAGCATTGAAAGAATACACGACTATAAAGTGCTTTATTCAAGTTCTAAGCGGTTTGATTTTTTCGTTTCGAAGTATTTTCTCTTATTCTTAATTTGAAATGCGAAAAATTGTCCTCGTCCTCCAAATTGAAATTCAAAAAATCGGTTATCTACTCCACGCGCCATATCTTGGCATTGCTTCCAGACCCTCACTTCAAAGTCACTATGCCTTCCAAAAGACTTTCATTTCTTACCTTGTCTCAAAAGAAAGTAGTCATGTTGAGTGACCGCTTCTTTAAGCTATTAGAATATGCCCTGTTGTATTCCCGAGTTTTGGGAGGAATTCCCTTCCACTGGGATGAAAAGAAGAGGAAATTATTCACCACTAGAAAAAGCACAATTCGCTACACATGTGGTTTCTTGGCTTTAGCTACTTTTAACTCAATTTTCCTCACTTTTCAAGTTTTATCCTACAAAATGTCCGGCTTTGAGAGTACCGTCGAGTTTCACCTCCTTTACGTCTTCATGGTTTGCTACTACTTTGTATTCATTTTGGCTTTCCTCATCCTCTGGAAAAGATTGGAATTTTGCAGCATTTCCACCGAGTACTTTCGCTTTCTTCAAAGATTTCAAAGTAAGAGAAAATTCATTAACGAATATTTTCACTTTTTTTAACTTTGATGCAAATATTATTAATATTGGGTATCCCTAATCTAGCCGAATATCTTCCCAACTTTCACCCAAATGCGGCTATTTTAAATCTGGGCTTTGACTTTTTTATAGTCCTCGTTTTCATCAGCGTCTTTGGAGCTGCCACACTTATCGCTTCTCACTCCATCTTCTTCCCAAACTTTTCAATGTACATGCACTCTTTAGTCCCAATAACTAACCGGAACCTAGTTACCAATATTCTTTTTACTGCTCACTGGTTCTATTTCCTGTACACAGGTTGGGCTAACTTTCTAACCGTAGCTATGATTTTACTACCTTTGTTCACATATTTGTATATTATCACGACAGAACTGCTCTGTGATTCTAAAAGCCGTCAAAAGAAATCCATCTTTGGAGTTAAATCATCTGAGCATCTGTACCAGCATCAAAATATCCGAAAGGTGTACAGAGAAGTTGAAATGTTTTTTTTATGCTTTAATGAAAGCTTTGGAGTATTTCTTATTCCAATCCAGATGGTCAACACAAATCTAATCTTGTATAGCAACTTTTCTGTAATCAGAAATGGTCACTTAATGGACACTGCAAGCATTGGGATTTGCAGTGTATGGTCGGTACTGGGTGTTGTCTGTTTCGTGGCCTTTCTAAGCTGCGGAGGCTGTTTTTACAATAAGGGGAAGTTAATTTTGAAATCAATGAGGGGACGGAATTGGGGTTGGCGAAGGAAAAATAAAGAAATGCGTAAATTCATCAAGTCATGTAGACCATTTTATATTGGCTACGGGAGGATATATGTTGTTAAGAAGATTAGTGTTTTAAAATTTCTTAAGGCCGTGAGTAGAGGAACATTTCGAGCACTGCTGACTATCAAAAAGTAGATTTTAAGTAGAGTTAAGCAAATATTATTTGAACACCCGGATATTATAAGTATTACTGGTTCGACTCACAGCAAACCTTTTATCAAAATCCTTTTTTAAAAACACCTCAAAATCCGCGTACCTTAAAACTATTAAATACGTAATGCTCTGCTAAAGTTGCAAAGTTGAAACCACCCGGAAACAACCATGGAACCACCCGGAAGCAGCCAATTAGCCTTCAAAGTTATGCTAAATAGTAATTGTGTTTTGTGTTATATTCAAATATCATTTACACCGGAGACTGATGGTAGAATTGAAACCAAGAATGTTTTCCACTTAAGGTTTAGCCTCGCCATCTGATGACACCATCGCCGAGCTAAGCAAAATGGCAGCGTTTTACATCAAAAGAAGCTTAAATCCATTAAACAATTCTCACAAAAGAAAATAGATAAACTGGGAGTATTAGAACTCTAATCTAGCAAAGTACTATATGGACAGTACCCTCCACGGACTTCAATACGTTGGACAACAAAACCGACATTGTTTTGAGAGGTATTTAATTATAATTATATAATATGCAGAGAAAATGTTAATATCCCATTTCCCAAATATTCCAGGATATTCTGGCTCGCTGCGTTTATAGCCTCGGTAGCCTGTGCTGGTCTGAAATGCTTCTCCACAAATTATGGATGTGCCGACTCACCCATCATGACTGTATTTTCTCCTGAAGAAACGCCTTTAAGTGATATTGCGTTCCCATCTATCCCAAAATGTAAGTCACAGTACTAAATTCTGCATTTTGTTTCTCGGAAAATTCAAACAACCTTTTTCTTTAAGGTAACGTGAACAAAATAAAAGTGTCGACAAGTGAAGAATACCAAAGGTTGTTTTTATTCTTTAAATTACAAGTTTATGAATTGCTAAATTATAAATCCATATATAAATGTGTTTTGCTGCCTAGAAATGTAAAACATTCAAAAGATCCTTACGACGAGATCTCCTTCCTAAAATTGTTAGCAGTTATTCATGACGTAAGAAATATCTGTGAGCAACAAACCTTTGTCAAGAAAATTGTCAAAAACACCATCAATTGCTTGGACACATTGGGATGACGATTTCACTGAAGACTTGGAAAAACGGATGGATGATTATAACGAGTTCATATAAACCCATCAAAAGTTTTAAATGGTGTTATAAAACAATCAATGAATAATACAACAAACTACTGAAACTACTCAGTAAAGGCTTACGTTAAATGACTTATCTTATCTTTTTAGGGATCCCAAAAATGCAATGAAATAATAGTACTCTGCATCTGACAAGAAAAACTTAGCAATTGCGGTGATCTGTTTCGTCCAATCATGACGGATTACGGGTACTGCTGCACCTTCAACACAATACCAACTTCTCTTTTTATGCGACATTTGTACGTTTTGTTTACGTTTAAACCTTTCAAGGGTTAAAAACTGAATATTTTATGTTTTTTATTTCACTCCAGCAACGACAGTGAGCATATCCCTGACTATATTCAAAAATGAAAAAAGGCTGATCTAGCGTCTGACAAGTTAGTCAGTAATCTGCACATTCAAAACACAGAATTCCCTTATCGACAAGCCCATTCTTCTAGTAGATCTTCAGGGTTTTCTATTATGTTAGAACCAATTTTGGAAGAGTGCTCATGTACCAGCACAGGTACAAATATTCACCTCTACTCCTCCGATATAGTAGTTTTTTTATTTAAGAAATTAATCTTGTGATTTGTATTGACTTTTCAGATTCTATAGGATTTATGGTATGTTTCCAATTACAAAATAATTTTCACTGTTTTTATTGTTTTCTGGTTTTTTCTGGGAAAACTAGGTTGGGCTCAATTTACTATTAGACTTTCCCCGGATGAAACATGAAGGGATGCTTGTTCAGCCTGGGGCAGAAACGTTTGTAAAAATCCATCCACAAATCACTATTTCGGATATATCAATCCGGAAATTCCCTTTGGTAAACAAACATTCCTATTTGTAAATTTGACATGGAAAGGGAGTGATTTTAAAAATGAGTGAAAAATGTCATTTAACTTTTAGGCTACACGACAATTCTTGTTTGACGATGAAGAAAAGCTCAAGTTGACACATTTTACGAAATACACAGCAACCATCTGCCTCTCTGAGTGTATTTCAAATCAGATGTTGGCGCTCTGTGGATGTGTTCGTTACGACATGCCAAGTATAATTATTATTTTAGTTTTTTCACTATGCTTCAAAGTGAAATAAATTAAATATTGCATAATGTATTTGTATTAAGAAAGTCCATACGTGCCACTTTGCAATCCTGACATGTATGTTTGTGCTTACGAAGCAGAAAGTGAGTCGATCTTTGTTTACTATTGAAATTGTCTTAATTTCGAATCCTAATTCAATATAATTTTTAGTGAATGCAACAAATGTAGGAGGACCCTGCTCCGGATGATTACGCACTTGTCAAGATATTATGTATCAAGCAGAAGCGACGGCCCTTCAGATTCGAGAAAATCTTAAATGCTTAACCACACCGGTAACAAACATTTTAAAAAAAATTCTGAAAATAAATTGAAACTGATAAAATATTTAATTTTAGAAACATAACAAAAGACGTGGCCATAATAGTTCACTTTTACTTTGGCCAAAAGTTCTATCAAACTAGGCTGAGGAAAGAAATGTACACTATTATCGATTTAATTTATAAGACAAATTCACACTTGATATTTTGAAAAATAATGTTGCATTTAAAAATATATATAAATATAATAAATAGATAAAGATAAAGGGAACAGATATCCTTGTAGCAAAGGCAATTTAAAGAAATGATTTGCTTATAAATTAGTTAGTGATTTACAAACCAAAGTCCAATTAGTTAAATTAATCAAGCCTGAATTCAGCCTAAGTTTGGCCCAAATATCTAGCAATAACTTTCACTTGAATTTTTACAATAATTTTGCAGACGGCAGCAGCAAAAACAGCAAGCAGGATCAGTGCGATGTAGGTGAGGAGAGCAATACACACGATCTCGAAAATAAAGTAACCGACCACCGTTTGCTCTGCTCTCCCCACAGTTTAATCTCTATCCCTGAGTGTCATGTGGATCTTCTCGCCCTTAGATCTGCTGACACTGGCGTCCACCACCGCCACTCCTGTACCCAGCATCACACCGACTTTTTTTAGCACTGCTTTCGCTAATGGTCTAAGAGCCGGGTGGCAGGTGGACGTAGCCAGAAACAAGATTACCAAAACTGCTAAGTGTGATTTATGTAATATAGTATACGTTAAATACATTGAGCTTAGGTTTATTAGAATCCAGAGTATACTTATATGTATAATAATAGTTTATGATGCATGCAATTTGTAGAATATTTGCATATCTTCGTATTTGTAATTATGTGAATCCTCAAATATGTGAGGTTGATGTTTCTTATGCCACGTTGAACAGACTCATGTCTCTATGCCTGCAGCACCAATTACCTTGTCTACCTTGTCCTTTCATACCACATATAAACGATGTTCATGCATCTTGTACCTTCAGATCTATTTCGTTCTCCTGAGCTTACATATCTCAGAATAAACCTGTACTATACTGTAACTTCACACCTCAATTCTCAGCACTTATTTCCACAGCTCTATCACGAGCTTACACATACACTACACAATTACCCTCATCCTGGTTTACTCACGAGTTACAATTGGGAGAACCGAAACAAAGGCCGAGACAAGGCAAGTGACTGGAGACAGTATAGCGAAAGAGTGAAAACTTTGGAACGGGAAATACGATTGTGAGTTATCACTCATCTAGGTTAAGGTAGCGAGCGTATCACTCATCACTGCGAGCTCTAAGGTAGTTGGCGACGAAGTGAAAAGTTACAGAAGCCCTGTGGGCACTGTGTTAATTGAGAAGTTCAGGCTAAATCGGGTCAGTTGTGACATAATTATCTTTCACAGATGATTTTAAGTAAGGAATGTCATGACAGCACTAGGTAAGTGCATGTTAAGTATTTTCTGGCTCGGTAGCATTGCATAGTATGCTTGTGATTTAGTCGGGCTAGTGCTAATAGCTTGATTTTTTCGGATGGAAGGGCAAAGTGCAGGAATTTTGCTGGAAGTGGTAATGGATTAACAAATTTTGCATAATAAGCATAGTGAAGGAAATTATGAACACGGGAGAGGTCGGTTTGGCGATATGAGTCAACCACATTAGCAAGAAGCTTTGGTATAACCTCAACTGCGACTGCCGCAACGCGTATGTCTTTTAGAAAAGTGAAACCACCAGCAACAAAAATTTCATGCATTTGATGGACCCTTTGAGGATAATGATGATGCTTGCATTTGATGCATATTGAGTCTTGGATTCTTTCTGTGCAGACTCGGCACAAAGTGCATTAAAGCATTTACGCATGTATGAAGACTCAGGCATATTTAGAATTTTAGTCTAAAAACGTTGCGATTGCCTAATTGCATTGTATGACAGTCTATTCTGTCCTGATTCCAATCTTACTATGTATGACGATACAGTTTTGCCTACTCCCAAGAATCTAGCTTGAAAATTATTAAAAGTTTTCCGATATCTTATACCCCAGATGTGGCTACAGTAGGGTAAAACCGTTGATGCAATTGTATTGAAGATGTAACATTTTTCCTTCCACATCGTCATCTTTCCCGCTAACACAATTTTCCATACGCGCCCAGTGGCAGCGTTAGCTATTTCAAGAATAAATTGGATGCCCTTGAAAGTACTCATGAGCTGGAGAATGGTACGCCTAAGTATGTGTATTTGCTTACTTGGCCCCCCTTTCCGAATACCACAACTTTTGTCTTTTCAATATTAACCTTGAGCATACGTTGGTCCAAGTATTGTTGGAGTAGGTCGATCTTACATTGCAATTGATATTGGGTCGGGGCTAGGACAACCGTGTCATCTGCGAACAGCATAATATGAATGTCGAAGTTACTATCAATTTCTGCTCCATAAGTGTCTGATTCAGTTAGGACTTTCTCGTAATCAGATATGTACAGGTTAAAAAGGATCGGCAATAGTACCTCTCCCTTTAGCAGGGGTGAGCAAAGTGTCCAGCATTGCTGGACGGACGGACATTTTATTTTGGTTTGTTGGACGGACGCGGACTGTCCGACAAACTAATTTGATGGACATGGACGGACACGGACAAAATGTGAATTTTTGTTGGACAATTGGTTGTCCGAAAGTGTCCGACAAATTTGCAAAGACACTTGCTTGCACCACAATTAATTCATGCATAATTTTTCACATTCCCCAAGTCAAACCCCCACAAATAACCAATAAACGTTTTTATTTCGGATTTGTCTATGTCCTGTCTGACTTAATGTTTTTATTTGTGTTTTTTTTCTCAGCTCTCATTTCTCGTATTGTTATTATATCATAATCGTCAAATAATCCATTCAAACACACACGTACTGCAGCGTTATAGTATAGTGTTGGCAACTGTTCTTGTGACGACATATAGGTTGTGGAGCACTCTAATTTACGCACTCTAAACTCTTTTCTATTGCATGTTTTCAACATAAGATAAAAATTAACTATAGAGTAGTCAAGATTCCATCTTTAAACTAGTTCAAAATCGTCAAAGCTGGAGATTTAGAATATAACTTGGACATTCATAATTTTTTTGAATTCACAAATCTTAAATAACTTAATTATGCTCTTTACTGTATCTAAAGAATATAATACAAATAACATTGCTGACAATCAATATGATACATTGATCATCATGGATGAAAACGATTAAATAAGTAATGTACTGAAACAATTTTAATTAATTAAAAAGCACAAGAACCTCTCACCGAATAATATACTTATGGGTATAATTTATTGAAATAAAAACTCTTGTGAAAGCCTTCTGCTAGTGAAATTTATTTTAACCATACCTGTAAACTTGTGTTCAATTTCCTATCCTGCAAGCAAAAACAATCCGCGTTATGAATTTTAAGTAATTTAATCACATTCAACTAAAGGTGCTATTACTTGAACAATATTTACGGTTGGCACGGCGTGATACACTCCATTCTCAAGTTCCATCCAAAATGTCAATAATTAACTAATCAAACGTATTTTCAAGCCAACTTAAAGCTTGCGTGACATCATGTTTACGCACCTGTAAAAGTATTAGGATGAATCAACGTCACGATTATACTTGGGCGGTTTTAATCATCTTAACAGCCGATGGAAATTTAAAAATTAAATGCATTATAAAATCCATTCAAATTTTGATTAATTTCATGCGAGAATCTTTTTCGCCTTACATTGACAGACTCCGGCTACAGTTGTACGTTTCACATGATAATACTAAATTTTCATGTGAAAAATTTGTTCAAGTTCAAAAATAGAAATAACAAAACAATGATAAATTGACAAATTGTTCCAAGGTTGTTTGCAGCTTTGAAAATAAAAATGGAAGCCAGCTGATATAAATGTGACATCAGAGCTCTTGGTATTTTCTCCGCCAATAAATGTTTCAATTAATAAACGAAAAAACCATCCCATTTTTTTGCAAAAATATCCGGGTAGAATGTTTGGATTATTTAAAATGTAGGAACCAATCTATCCAGTCCAATCCAAAAATTGGTATTAACGTTGAAGATATTAACATATTTACAATCTATCGCTTGCAAATTCATTTACAATTTATACATAAAATGTATATTTTGAACTAAAAAATATTAGACTACTTTTTACTTCACCGAAACACAGAAGCTATCGTTTTTCTATCAAAATGCTTGTAACTGGACGATCACGAAAGATAACATTAAGCTTTAATTTGATTGCAGAATACTCATTCCAAAGCCAGATCCAAATCAACATAATGGCAACCACTAATATTATATGAAATATAACTTATAAGTGAAACCAAAACTGTTATATTAATAGAAAAAAATTAATTTGCAAATGAGTCTTATACTTGCTGAGGGATTAAAACTACTTACCATTATTTTACTCAAGGCATAATAAAAAGCAATCTCTTCCAATTTGTTTTAATTAAATACGAAAAATATGTTCGGAATACTTTAACAATTCGGTAGCCATTTATTTCGAGTGTGTGTGTGTGTAAATGCTTTAATAACACGATGTCAGAATGTTCTTTAGAACAAAAACTTTAAATAGAAGGAAAATTTCGGAGTATTTTAACCCTCCAGAAAGCTCTTCTGCGGTGCAATTCTGTCTACACAGCTCTCTCCACGGACTTAAATACGTTGGCCAGCAAAATCGTCACGGTGTTGAGAGGTATTAACATATTGAAAGATAATCTTGATTTTTTTTAATTGTAACATTTTCAAAACTTTCCAGACTATTATGGCTAGTTGCGTTTATCGCATCAATTGCATGCGCTGGACTACTTATAAACCAGTTGTGGAGTACCTACTTGGATTCCCCGGTTGTGACTGTATTCAGTCCACAAGACATCCCCTTAAAAGATATATCTTTCCCATCCATTACTATATGTAAGGCAGACAAATATTCCCCAACACTTAAGTTTTTTACTAATTATTTCCGTTTTTAGGTAATGTTCGCAATATTAAGACTTCACTATTGAAGGAGCAGGTTAGGTAACTAAATCTTACAATATTCAATTGCAAACGTATCCACTAAAGAGCTAATTAAATATTAGTTGGTGTTTGTGTGTACGTTTAATTTGGCATTTTTCGATATTAATATTATTAATATAAAGGTTGTCACTTTAGTAATGCCGAAATAAGAGATATTCCTAGTTATGGTCCGTGTATGTAGATACATTCATAATTACTTTGCAATAGTAGTGTATGTGCATGCAAGTTTTAACTACTCAACATGAATGTTATGAATTATTTAAAAAAAATACTGTGTATGTAAAATCTATTTAGCAATATCTTTGACAACACGACATCGGACGGTTCGTCCGCTAAATTTGAATCAGTGAGATATGCTCTAGACATCTTGCAGATTTGTAAAAATACGGTCTTCTACAAGGCAATTCAAGAATTTTTTCCTGGTGAAGTCCTTGAAAGATTTGATGAATTCATAAGATACGTGTACCGTTTTGCTGGTAGAACTAGAGATTATTATTGAGGAAAACACTCACAAAACTTGGTCAATGTTCGTAATTTTTTAAATAAAAGGTGCTGATATAAAGTTTTCAAAAATAACTGCTTTTTTAAATATGATTGGATACTCATCGTTTCATGGCGTAATCCATTTGGTCAGTGGTCGTTTTCGCCCTATCCTGACAGATTTCGGTTACTGTTGTGCATTTCACATGATACCACTAAACCTATTGATCAGAGATTTGTAAGTTCAAGACTCCAATAAAACAAAACTTACATCAATAGTGAAATAGGAATCTTTTTTACTAGCAATGGTACCAATGATACAGCTGAGATGTTAAGCAAATTTGAGAATACAAACGTGACCTCCGAGCTCTTAGTGTTTCCTCAGAGAGACGAGTTAGGAGAAAGAAATCCAGGGCCTTTTTTAAGCAACAACAACCTGGTAAAAAGTTTGGCCTTACTGTGGTGTTGGAACCAAACTTAGACGAATATTCATCATGTGATTGGAATGGTATTGTCTTTTGCCATATGAATTTGAATATAAAATAAATATACCATTCCATTCACCACTATCTGTCCCCAAGATGAAAGAAGCAGGTTTTTTTGTTCAACATGCTATGGAAACAGTAGTCAAAATATCTCCACTAATTACCATGGCAGAAAAGGGTATCAAAAAGTTTCCCGTGGTACTTTTTATAACTTTGATGCAAACAAATAGTGAGGGCTTAAGTCAAATAAAGCTAAATTTTGTTCTTGTTAAAATTCAGGAAAAACGTCAATGCTACTTTGACGATGAAGGTGAACAAATTCTGACACACCACAACAAGTACACGGCGACTAATTGCCTTGATGAATGCATGTCCACAGTTTACCTGAAAAGACGGCTTTGTGTCCCATTTTATAACATGTCAGGTATTTGTTTAAAAATCACATTTACGATTTACATATTTTCTGTGAAAACATTACACGTTTAGGTAACTGGATCGGGAACTGCTAACTCGTTTATTGGCAAAGTATGTCTTAATGAAATACCTTTTATAGCCAATTTTGTATTGAATGTGCTGCCTACAAACAAAGTTTAGATCCTCGGTAGCTAAGTAATGTTAATGTTGTTATCTGATGAATTTATTTATTCCAAACAAGAACTACCCGACATTCGCCGATGCGATTTGCTAGAAATAGATAGCGATAGAGCTAACCATAAAGCTGGTAAGGATATGCTAAGCTTATCAACATGTGATTTTATTTGGGTAAGTCACCTTAGCATATTTTAGGGGATGATTATGCCCATTGTACACACTGTCATCCTGGTTGTACCGAATTCAAATATCAAGAAGCGATAACAATAATTCCCACCAAAGAAAAAGAGACTAATATGTTCTGCCCTGGTTGCATTGAACAAAGCAGGTAACGTTTCTATTATATTTTTAGAACATTGCTGGTAGCAAATTTATTTTGATGTTTTAAAACATTTTAGCGATGCAGCTCTAGTTCACTTTGCTTTTTACGAGGAAATGTATCAAGCTCGACTTAGGAAAGAAATGTACAGTGTGATCGACCTAATTTGTAAGATTCGTTTCTACCACTAACTCTCCTATTCAGCGCTGTTGCATAAAAGGAGAATATTTTACTTTACTTCAAATGCTCGAACTTTTATTTTCAATGAGAGCTTACAATATACATCGTTATTCAAATTTAAGATTTATTTACCCGGCTTCATCCATAATTTTACAACATTACATTGAACAATATGCTTTTCTTTATTTAGCAAGCACGGGAGGTCTGTTGGGTTTATGTATGGGATTCAGCATGCTCTCCATTCTGGAAGTCTTGTACTACTGCACTCTCCGTGTTTGTTGCATATACCGACGGAAATACACTCAAAAGAGTAGTGCTGACGTGCATCTTGGTTTAGCGACATCTTACGACAATATGGTGCAAAATCGAATGTCCAAATTGTTGTCGAAAAAATTAACAAATTCTAAAAGAGATTGTAAAAGTCCATTGTTTAAACTGATTCGAAAACGCTCAGCCTTGTCTGTGAAAACGTAACTTTTTACTTTCTCACTAGCTTATCATAAGTATGGTAAAAAAAATTAAGCTAAAAGCTTGTCTAATTCGTTGTAATTTCTTTAACTACACATATACAAATCGAGTTTTGTGTATATGAGTTCCGTACACATAATCAATGCAATCAATTGTTATTGTTAGAGGATCAATTGTTAGAATATATGTCCCCCTAAACTATAAGTTATAAAAAATATAATATAGAAAAAAGATTGTCTGAAGGAAAAGTTAGATTGTTACTAGTACTGAAAAACCAACTATAGAGTATTCAGAATCCCATCTTTAAAATAGTTCAAAGTTTTGAAAGCTTGTAACTTAAAATATAACTTAGGCATTCATTAACACATTAACTAAATTATGCTCTTTATTGTATCTTAAGATGCAATATAATACAAATAACAGTGCTTACCATCAATATGATATATTGATCATCATTGGTAATAAAGAGTGAATAAGTGTAATAAAACCATATTAATTAATTAAAAAGCACAAGAGCCTCTCACCGAATAATATGTTTATGGATATAATTTATTGAAATAAAAACTTGTGAAAACCTTCTGCTAGTGAAATTTATTTTAACCATACCTGTAAACTTCAATTTCCTATCTTACAACCAAAAACAATGCGCGTTGAAAATTCTAAGTAATTTTAAACATATTCCACCAAAGATGTAATTCCTTAAACAATATTTACGGTGGGCATTACGTGACACACTAAATTCTCAAGTTCCATCCAAAATGTCAATAATAAATTAATTTAATGCCTTTTTAAGCCAACTAACTTAAAGCTTGCGTAACATCATGTTTACGCACCTGTAAAACATTAGGATGAATCATAGGTTACGATTATACTTGGACGGTTATAATCGGCTTAACAGCCGATGGTAATTTCAAAATTAAATCCATTATTAATTCATCCAAATTTTCAATGAATTTTATATTAAAGTTTGTAGTTTTGAAGACATGCAATGCGAAAATCTTTTTTGCCCTACATTGACTCTGGCTACTGTTGTACTTTTCACATGATACTAAATTTTCTCATGGCAAAAATGTCCTGGTAGAATGTTTGGATTACCGCCCTTACGCAATTAAAATTATTAAGTTTGAAGAAAAATTAAGTTTGAATTTCTTTTAGAAGAGTATTAAGGGAATACAAGCAGGACATGTATGAAGCCGAAAGCTTGACTTTGAATAAATCAATATGTTATCCTCAAATATCGTTAATTCCAATATAATGCATGAGGTTATGTTTTGTTAATGACCAAGATTACGATTCTGATGATCATAACAAAAACTTGTTTTATCTTACGTGTTAGTTGCAAAACGTCGCTATAAATATTTTGCCTATTGTTGCCTATAAATATTGTGTTGTGATTGCGGATCTGGTTAAATTAAAACGATTTCCTTTGGATCGATGTTATTAATAATTATTGTCCGGAGTTTGTAATATCTGTAAATTCTAAAATATCTTCTTCCTTTTTCGCGCATTTATAGTAAACGGAAATGGCACTTTGATGACGAAGGTAAACACATCCTAAATGAATCCCTATCGAGACTTTACGAGAATTCTTTGTGTTCCTTCTTATAATATCTCAAGTTCATACAGCATCTACAAAATTCGTGTACTACTCTGCCAACAAATACATACATACAGATACAGCATACCAAATTATTTCTGAAATTAATCGCTTAAAAAGCCAACTCAAATGTTGCGTGACAAGAGTTTTACATACCTGGGGAAAATATTAGTGCAACTCAACGACACGATTATCGCCGGGTCAATTATAATCGGCTTGAGATTATCCAGAGCGAGTGGATAATTTGACAATAATGTAAAATTCTACTAGAAAAAATTATAGCACTGTAAATTCTCATTTTCAATACTCAGGATTATCTGCTGGTTTTAGTTGAATTCAACCAGTAGCTTTCGTTTTTTACTATCAAAATTCGGTAAGTGTACGATCACGAAATATATTTTTAAGCTTTACATTAATTAGAGAATACATTATCTTTCGCCTGATCCTAATCAACATTATGATGACAACCACTAATATTATATGAGATATAACTTGAGAGAAAAAGCAATATTTCACTGGAACGATTTTTAATTTGCAAATGTGTCATATACTTGCTGAGGGATTAAAACTACTTACCATTATTTTACTCAAGGCATATTAAAAAGCTACCTCTTCCACTTTGTTTTAATTAAACACGAACAATATGTTCTGAATACGTTAACAATTCGGTAGCCATTTTGACAAAACTTGGTCAGGCCACTCCTTAGTTTTATCCTATCATTCGGAGTGTGCCTTTCTGCTTAAACAACACGCTGTCAGGATGTTCTTCAAACGAAAAATGAAATCATTAAAAACTTTAAAGAAAGGGATACATTTTGAATATTACAATCCGCCAGAAAGCTCTTTTGCGGTGCAATTCTGTATGGACAGCTCCCTCCATGGACTTCAATACGTTGGCCAGCAAAATCGGCACTGTGTTGAGAGGTATTAACATAATGAAAGAGAATCATAATTATTTTAAATTGTAACATTTGTCAAATCATTTCAGGCTATTATGGCTATTTGCGTTTATCGCATCAATTGCATGTGCTGGACTACTTATACATCAGTTGTGGAATGCGTACATGGACTCTCCGATTGTGACTGTATTCAAAGAGAAAGACATCCCCTTGCAATATATATCATTTCCAGCGATTACTATATGTAAGGAATACAGACTACGTCAACACTATCTGTAAGTTTTAAACTGAGTATTTATATGTTTTTCGCTTAACAGGTAACCTGAACAGAATTAACATGTCGGAATTTAAGGATAATCTTAGGTAACCAAATTTTATATTTGCTTGCGAACGAATCTGCTAAATATAGCTAATTGAGGCATGGTTGGTGTTTATGTATACTGCACAGTGACCACCCAATTGATTCCTGAGAATGTTCAATTTTTTATTTTTACTTGGAAATACATGTGCATAATATAATACATGCACGTTTTTGGGGGATAAGGAAATTAGTGTTGGCGTTCATTTACGCCTTGGCATTCCCTAAATATCCCCATAAAACCACTTGTTTGATGCACCTTTATTTAGCTTTCGACTTTAAGGCGATATAGCTATATAAGATGCTACCAGACCCCGTCCGTTTCTCCCCTGTCTCTTTCTCCCCTGTCTCTTTATCCATTTTCCGTATTTCCGTTATTTGTGTCATATCTTAGCTCCGAGTTTGAATTTTTAACTTCTGTTTTTTGCTATC
>JAHZNA010004056.1:0-14359 GCA_027743935.1 Sinodicranocentrus sp. ZH6
TGAGTAAATAATGTATTAGCAAAATTGGGAAACAATATTTAGTTTTTAAAATGGACCGAGTTTAGCTTTTCCCGCACCATTGAAGGTTTAAAAGGCTTAAGGTAAATAAAATAATCCTTTATATCAAATCAAGTTGACTCCAATTTCATGAAGCCAACTTGGAAACTTTTGCAGATGAAAGTTTTACTCAAGCTACTCAATACTGTTTTCCTTGCCACACTTGTAAATACAAGAAACATCTTCTCATCAGATTACTATAAAGGTATACACTTATGTGAACATACTTGGATTGTCTTTTGATTGACGAATGAGTAGATTTATAAAATAATTTGCATTTTTTCATTCAATAGAAAACCATGCTCAGCTTCCCTCTGAGATAATATGGGTAATATTAATTTAAAATCCTTCCATTTCGACAAATTGCTGATGGCAAGCAGCAAACGTGTGTCACTGCGTTAGTTGTGGTTGATACCTTTTCGAAATAATGAAGCCCCATGTAGCCAGTAAATAAGAAGTGAGTGTAGTCTAATTTACCACAACGATCTTTTCTGAATCGTTAAAGTGTACGGAAGTGAATAAAAATGTAAGGTTGCAGGTGTTGAGAATAATGTTGGCATTCATTGAGTCTATCGTCACAATTATCTCAAACTCGAATTATTCTTTTCACAACGCTGGAGAGAGAGAGAGAGGAGTCAAATCAGAATCGGATACGTACAACAGAGCATTGTTCAATTTTTTTATTCTTCTATGGCTACCGCACTCTCAGAAAAGGTGACGGAGTAATTTGTTGTTGTTTTCTTTCCATCATTAATCAAGCGCAAAGTCAAAGAGAAAAAAATCTCTTTTTCTACGAGTGCCACTCTTTTGAATATCTTTTCTCAACAACTCTTGCCCATCTTGAACATCATATCTTGCTTTTTCTTCCTCTCTCATCTCTAAAGGAATATTTTTCTATTCAGTGATGCCATAATGTGATCCACTGAGTTATTGTTCGTTCTCTGTTTGAAACGAAAATAAAGTGGAACAGTGTTTTTTTCTTCTTCTTTTGCGTCTGAAACAACAGCAGGAGTCGTAATGTGGATGGAGTGTGGAGTAGTGAGACAACAACAATGCAACAAACGTATTCTCTCGTGTTATCAACAATACCACCACTCTCACTCCTCCTTTGGAGTCATCGTCATCCTCCTCAGCAAACCAGGCAAGTCTAATGATCAAACTTTTTTTAGCTCCTTTTAAGCAACAAAGTTCATCATCATCTTTATCCTAAAAGCGATAATATGATGTTCCAATAGCTAAAAACGAATATTATGTTTAGAGAGAGTACACTCGTAGGGAAACAAAAAGGAGAAAAAAGTCCTCATCATCGATGATGGTAGTATTAAAGATTAAAAAGATTCATACTCCTCCTAAAGCAGTTCGTTTCTCTCGTGGTGCTCAACATCCTGATAATGGTGATGAGACTGGGATGATGTTCATGATGTTGATGATGTGCAGAGAAGGAAACTAGATTTTTTTTCTCATTCCATTCCCGTCAAAAGTCTTGCCACTACACACCATCGCATTTTTACACAGCACCCGAGGAAGCAGCAAGTCATCTCTACTCAACTGTGGCGACGAGACTAAGACTTTTTTTATATTATTTTGCTTCAAGGGGAAACAAGTCTGTAAAAAAAGAGTGATATCTTGGCTCTCAAGATTACACCAAGCTTCGTTTATAGATCCACAGTCATTATTCCATTTAACTGTTGACATGAAAGTTTAAAGAAAACATGGAGCATACAAGAGAATTAAGGATTTTCATTCACAAGTCTACCTAAATAACAATATATATAGCTTGTAGAGAATATTGTCGAAAGTTTTTCTCAACAAGGAAAAAATTTGCTTGGAAACTTGTCTTGAATAAAGGAGCATAAAGCTGTGCTTTAAAGGCTTTAAAAGCTGGAGTGCAAGATGCGAATGAAGGGTCAATGAAAAGATGGATGTTTCTCAAGGGAATGTTTTTTTACACCCTAGCAGCCGTCCTGGCACAAGTTTAGGATGTTGATAACCGGCAAACGTTTTTTCCGTTGGGGTAGCAAACTGTTATCAATCGTCATATCACATACCGCGTGACTGAGCTTTATTTTTAGGCGTGCTCTCGGTGCTCCTCGCCATGTCTCTCATCTCTTTTGTGCTTTACCAGCTTCCCTCTTGTTGTGCACGAGACAATGCAATGCAAAGAAGCTGCATGTTTGCGATTACTAAATTACAGCATGTGATGCACAACAAAATCACGGGTTAATCAAGAGCATATGCAAGTGTGACGGACTTGTCGAGGCTTCATCCCCAGTCGTAGATTTATACCCGATCGGGTAAACACACTGCCTTCAAAAACTTTTCATTTTTCACAATTCCCAGTCCTCTATAAAAATGGATGTGCATGTTTGTAAAGTTGTAAATATTGATGTATAGCCGTGTTTTAAAGGAGAGGGCGACATGGCATGGGGGAATATGGACAGTCCCAAAGTCCCACGGCGTTGGTTCAGTTTTTTTACTGAGGAGAGAGAGGAGCAAACAACCATCAGCCGGTAAATAAAGTAACCTCTAACTGGCATGAAACGTGTTGGACGGAGTTGTCTCAAGAGAGGAAAATATCAACCCTTAATGTCCCTCGAAATCTGAATCTTTTCCTCTTTTGCAACACATTTATCATCAGCCAAGCAGGAGGAGTTGGAATTTTATGCACTTTATACGCGACATTTATTTTCTCTCCCTTTTTCTCCCTCACAAAATCTCCTTTACAATCATAATGTTTCTCTGAGATTGATGAGATGTGTTTTTCTGCCTGGTAATAAAAATCTCGAATCGAATCCAATAAACATTCTTTTTCCTTCTACAAGAAGCCAGCATACAAGGATGAAAGACTTGGAAAAGTTGAGTTGAACATGGCCTATTTTTACTTTCAAAAGTACCTTCAGTCTTTTGCCTACCTCTAATTTCATTCCTTGTCATCTGCGATTTGCACACATGTCATAAAATCATGAAGATGATGATGGAAGACACATTTTTAATATTAGCAACGGCACTTTAGATTCATATATGAGCATAAATAAAAGAGTCGAGTTTACTCTTCCGTTACCACCGTTGAAACTTGAAGCAAGTATCAAGAATGATTTTATAACTACGTATGCCCTTACAAGGTGGGAATGTTCTCTCTCATCATGATATCATTGTCTTGCTTTAGCTAATAATGCCCAACAAAAAATTGTAAATATTCCTACTGTCTCTTCAAACCGGACTTGAATGCTTAGACAGTTTATAAAAAAGAATCTCCCTCACGGAAGAGAGTTATGCTTCTCCAAGTTTTATTTTTTTTTTAAAAAAAAAGAGGAACAAGTCCAACTTTTGGTTGAAGGGAAATGTGTATTTTTTTTCTCTCTTCTTGTTCTGTACCCAGTTGGATAAGAGAGAAAGGAAAGAGAAAGGAAAAAGCTCTGGAATGGAGAGATAGGCAACCCCTTGTTCTCGTCTGGTTTGGTACGCCGTGTGCCAGTGAGATAAGGGAATGACTCTGGTGGAAGAAAAGCCTGTCGTTTTCCCTCCCGCTTGCCACTGTGTCAGCCAGCCAACAGCTACCAAACAAAACTCACTCAGTCACTTGCTTCGGAAATAAAGAAAAGCGGATATATATGTATCTACAACAGACACACTCACATACACACATAAACATAAAGAGAAGACCGTGTTTTCCCCCGGTTTCTCAACATCTCCTCTACGCCATCCGAAATGTACATTTTAGCCAAGTAGTTATTCCAGAGAGACTTTGTGAATGCAAGTGCAAGAGTTGCTAAGTACAAAATGCCGGTGAAATTTTGGAGAGAAAAAAGTGGGGAATAAAAGCCTGCATAAACTTCACATATATATATATATTTGGATCCTTATGGTTATATAGAAAAGTCATTCCTTCCGAAGAGAATGGAACTTGGCAAGTCCCAGTTCTCGGCTTGCTCCTCTATGCTTTACTGTACCAGTCTCAACATTTTCTTTCCCCTTTTGCACCACACACACCAAAACCACCACACTCTACAGGAAAAAAAGATAGAGAGTAGCGGCACAAAGATAGAGGCATGCACTCGCAAAATAGGCAATCTATATGCATAGATTTCCTTCCAGCTTCGCTACCTCCTGTCTCTCACACACACCCTAACTTCATATCACTTGGTGGTGGCGATGCTCTTACTTGCAACAGAGACAGGGAAAAGTGAGAAAAAACTTTTATTTTTGAGCTACTTTCCCCAAAGTTTATGGTTATTATGAAAGGAATGTTTTTCTGATACTAGCATGCTTTTGGAAAAAACATACAAAACCCAATCCATCCATCCTTGTGGCTTTCACTTCCACTCAAAATCCGCTCTGCCAAAAAGAAGAGAAAAAAGTGGTTGAATGCATGTGTGCATGAGTTGGTGAATGAGAGAGGTGATATGAAACACTTGAAATTTCATCTGACACGGAGAAAAACACGAGGATGCGGAAGCTGTCGAGTGAAAATAAAGTTGGTTCGCTAAACAAAGTGGTATAGGCTTTTGAGTTGTGCAGTCGCTCAAAAACAACAGAGCTGACAATGAAGACAAGACCACAAGGGAGTTGAGAGGATGTTTGCACTTTTCATTCCAATCATATCATACTTTATTCCGCAATACGATCCTTCCATTACAATTGCTTCCAGGATAACCAAGGAAACGCTATGTGATGTACACTAGCAAAAATAAACGGCAAACAAATGACAACCACTCATTTTTACCTCTCTTCCTTATCAAACATTGAACTGACGGTGTCTTATCGTACGTCAAAGGTATTCTGATAGCGTGTCATGAAGATTTCGAATTTGTTTCCACAGTTGTGCAGTTTTTCTCAGTGTAAAGTTGAACCATATAAAAATGTAGAGCTCATATATGCTCCCTTCCTTACACGCCAACCCAACGGCCTTTACCTTTTCCAAATAACGGATCCAGATAATGATTGCTTTTGTTTGGGATAAGTAGGATAGCATGTGTTACACGACCTTTCCTCATTCTCGTGCTTGATAATCCTTTTCTTTTTCCCCTTTCATTCCTTTATCTACAAACACATAAATATTTCTATTCACAAGTTCACACCTTTCTGACATGATCTTCATTATTGGCATTATTCTCGCCTCACCTATTCTCTTTCCTTGTCAATTGTCAACACGCAAAGGTGTCTCAGTCAATGAAGTTGCATCGTCATGTCATAACAAAACATCTCCACAGTTAAGTCCCTTCTTCAACACTACAAACATTTTTCAGTTGCATTCTACCTACCACCTCATCTTTGGAAATATTTCTTTATCCAGATGTCCGCTCCGAATCCAACAAGTTGGTTGTATCTCAAACACCCCACGCCACAAGATTAACAAAACCATGGCTACACAAATACTCATCTTTTTAGCCTCTAAAAGGCAAATGTTTCTAAAATAGCCACATGATAAATTGACAATGGTGTTGGAGAGCATGAATTAATAAAAAATGAGGATGATAATAGTTTCATGGGGATTTGAATTGCTCATCCATTTCTCTGCAGGAAGTCCCTTCTTATATCATAAATTGAAATGCTTTATGAGAAATGAATACAAAGGAGGAAAAAGTGTCATGATAATAACCCCACAATACATACAACATCAAACTAACGATTAGTGCAACAATGATAGTTTAAAAATGTGTGTGTGTGCGACTGTGTGTGCAACCACAAAAGAGAATGGGGCACAGATACATTTTTTTCAAGAATGAAATGACTGACAGGGGTTGAGACCCGAGCTACTTGATATTCTAAAAATACCCCGAAAGCTCAGCAGAAAGTCTGCATTTGCGGATGTGCCTTGCATCCTCCGACTATCATTTCAAATAAAATACAAACGCGATGCATAGTCACCACATCACACACTTGAAATAGATATATGGATAGATAATGCACAAAAAGGTATGCACATTCAGCTCTAGTCCCGACCTCACATATACAAAATTCACTTGATAATAAAAAGGGAGAAACGAGGGAAATAAAATGTCAAGATATAAGGACGCAGAAATCACTCTTTCCATTTCTCCTTTTGCCCTTGTAAAATTGTAAACTGCATAATAATCAGCTCACGTCGTGGCGCAGCCTATCTAATAATATTGTGTGTGCGAGCTTTTGATATACTCCATTCACCTACTCATATTGTAACAGAGAATAGCTTGTAGAATTGAAATAATATTCTTTTCCTCGACAAGACAACAAGAATCCCACATCAAGTGTAAAAAGAGAAGGATAATAAAAACATTAAATCCAAATGGCTGCCTCGCTTCTTTCACTTTTCTCAGGAATCGATGAATTCACAAGAAGCGTTAGCGTTAGCACTCATGTGGAAGGGTTATTGTTAGCGTTTTCAAGGATAACGCAGAGACTAGCTATTGACGAGCCCCTATTCTCAATTTTATTTTTTGGCGAGGACAATCCTCCCCTGGAAAAGAATCTTTCTCATTATATCACTTAGAGTGGTGAGCACGCATTTTGTAGTTGCGTGTTTTTATTTTCTGTAAGAAGTGTTAGAGCGTACATAACAAGTAGATTTTTTTCTCTCTACGCCTTTTCTTCCCATTGAGCACCACAATGTTTGGCGATATAACACAGAGACCACCAGCGGGTGAGCTTTTTTGTGGATTGTTGTTGGCAACAAATGAGTGTAAACGAGAGAGAAAGGTTTTCCTCTTGAAACCACTCGCTCTCCTCTTTTCGACGACGAAGCCTAATGCACAACACACACACAAGGATCATTCATGGAATATCATATTATCCGAATTAGCCTGGTATGCATGGTTTGTTGGTTGAGATGGGTTTGCATCCACCAACTAGTGGGATTCCTTTCAATGCACATAGCATGCAAAAGAAATGCAGGGAATGGAGAAAAAATGTCCACATCTCTTTTCAAAAAGCCCTTCTCCTCAATATGTTTAATCCTCCGAGAAATTATTAAAATCCCTTCTGTTCTCTGAAATACAAACAGAAAGAGAGACTTTTTCACTGTTCCATGAACATGGCCCGTAAGGCAAACATGCATTCACTTTTGCTTCTCCCTCAACTCAACCTCAACTTGAGTATGTATATGATTTACACTTTTTACAAGGGAAAAGAAGGACGGATGCTTTTTAAGAGTATTACGGTCTACGCTTGGATGAAGACAAGCTTAGGAAACGGATGGATGGATGAATGCAAAACCAGCCGGGATCTGTGTCTCAATGCCACCAACAACGGAGGCAACAGTGCAAGCCAAAACCTTTCTTAACTACCCACAACAATATTTCCACCATTTCCAAACCAAACCAAACCAAAACTCCACATTCCCCTCTTATTCCTTATAGGTTACCTAATAAAATTTATAAAGGACAGCTGCCTTCCGCCGGGGTAAAGGTCAGGGTTTCAAACGACCATGCAAGTCTAGCCCTCCTTCCGACAAAACTTTCTCAAGTTGGCAAGAGCTTTTGAAGAGAGGAGGAGAGCTGGAGGAAATTAAAATGTCCATGTCAACGTCCATGTTCTCGCCAACAACTATGTTGTTGTAAAGCAACTTTTTTTATTATGTTTTTATATTTATGCTGCAGCTGTTATGCTTCTTGTGATGATGATGATGATGATGATGATGATGAGTAATTTAAGGGAAAGGTAGCTGAGGGAAACAGGGTGGTTGTGTGTAATGTATATATAATATAAATAAGTGAGTATGATCCGTTTCCGGATGCTCTTTTTTTCAGTTATACCTTGACTCGCTCTCGTCTGCACCCTCTCCTCAAGTGGCCCAGGGTAGAGAGAGGGGAGTGGAGAAATAGTTTAGCATGATTTTTTCCGGTCCACACCCACAACATTATTATATGTCATGTCTACCATCTGATGCATCTTGCTTCACTTCACATCAACTTGTTATTGTTCTCGTCTCACTGTGAGAGATCATTCATCTGTGCTCCTCCGACTCTTGCCTCCAAAATCCAATTCGTGTGAGCATCCAGTGGAACGAAAACATTAGGAGAGGAAAAGACAAGAACCCTTCACCTCGCCCTTTTGCTCACCCACTCACCACAGCACACAGCTATTCCCTGCTTCAAGCTCCTCTCTCCACAAACAAAACCTTGTTGTGTTTTTCAATGTTTTTTGAGGGTGGTGTGGAGGAAAGAAGAGGAAAAATGCCTAAACAACACCTTTCGTTGATGGAATGCCGAATGGATCATGATCAGAAGGCATAGAGCGTAGCGAAAGGAGGAACAAGAGTGCGAAAGCGAGAGGGATCCACTCCAGCCAGCAACCAAACCCACTTCAAATAAATGTAACAACTGACAACTTGCAAGGAACACGACAACACGGAGCAATGGGCCTGGACACGCTTCTAATTCTTCTAATTGCTTTTGTCTCATCTACCTCCACTTGCCATCCTTTTCCTTACAAAGGCACACCTTTCCACCCAATGACAAAATCCATTCTCCACAATATACTGCCCTTTGTCATTCTTTAGGATCATAAGAATTAAAATACACTCATGCCACCATCCCACATGTCAATTGTCCAGGGGCAACTCAAGCTTTTCCACGAGATAAATTATAGACCAATATCCATAGTCTCTTCCGGTATCCTTTCCAAAAGTTTAATTAATCTTTCCAAAATGAATATCTATCATCTCGCACAGGATTCAAACATTCCTCTTATTCGTCTTACGTCCCTGGCTTCATTAACTCACTCAAACTCAAGTCTTTTCTTTCCAGATGATGCTTACTTAGTTTCCGAGAAAAGGGAAATTGGGTGTAAAGTGGATAAGGCAAAATTTTAAAGCTGTCAACAGGTCCTTTTACCGACACCCTTAAGTCTTCTTGTTCAAAATAAAGAAAACAGGAATTTAAAAATGGCTCTGCCTCAAGCACGCCAGCCCAGCATGATGCATGCATGACTTTGTAGATTTAGTGACAATGGTCAGGATAAAGAAAGATATGCTATTTTCACTGAATGACGGAAGGAAAACAAGCAGACGAGCGCATTGACAATATTGACATGATAACTCATCACCGTGTTGAGCGACAGGTGTTTCTGTCTGTGAGCACACAAGATATGATATAGCGTAACTACACCGTATAGCCTGTACCCTTTTCCAAAGCACCCGTCAAATTTTAAATGGTATAAAAAGCATGGGAATTGGAGCATTAACACGCATCCGAGTCAAATAATGTAATTTGACGCGTGTACGAGTACAATTATCCGATTGCATTATTATTAAATTAACCATTTTTTACAATTCAGAATCTGACAGCTTTTTTAAAAATACGGAGATTTGTGAATTATATTTTTGTACACATACCTTTCAATCCAAAATGTTCAATGAATTTCGCAAGGAACCCGTTTACAAGTCAATTTAATTAGTGAATAATTTCAAGCAAGCCAATGAGGTTCTACACGTATATAAAGCAAATCTCAAAAGTCGTAAAAATAAAACAATGCGAGTCATTAAATGAGTAAAACTGTACAATTGCCAAATCAGCAACAATTCTCAGTTATGGTTGGGGTTATTGGGGTGCTTGTAAAAGAATAAGACTGACGTAAGTCAACGAGAAGATCCATGCTCTAATGAAATTAACGGTGCTCATGCTCAACATTTCTCAAGTGGACTTTAATTTTCAGGATATTCGACATGGGAAGTTCTCATCGTGAGTTTTTTATGCGAACATATTTTCATCAAAATCTGATACTTGGTTACAAAATTAATACAGATAGATTTTCAATGGATATGATAGCTTTCCAAAAATCTTAACGTAGACGTAATGCATAACGGAAATGTAGACAATGGACTTGCTACTTGAATTTTAAGTTCGTAGGAACATGTTCAAAAGGCCATTTTAACGAATATTTTAATATGAGCGTTCAAAATATTTATTTTTACTTCGGATTTCCCTTTATTTTTTACGAAAGTATATTAAAAAGGTTGGCAAATGAAAGTGAAGCTCAAGTACAGCAAAAGTCGAATTAATTTCCAAAGCACAATGCACACCGTGTGCATTTAATATGTCATTCAAACGCAGATCAAAAGTTATTCAATGATCTTTTATAACGGAACTTGATAATTTGTTAAATATTGGTGGATTTGTTATTTTCATTATGCAATGACGACATTTTTCGTGATGTGAACAGTACAATTTCATGAAGAACCTGTACACAGCAATGAATGGTAAATTTAATGAATATCATTTTTGAAGAATACAACGTATCATGATTTGTTTTCACAAAATGTGAAATGGTAAAAAAGTATGAGTTAAATTGAAAAATACGCTCGTACAATGTTACGTGGAAACAAGTATTGTCGTGGTGAGCCTCAAGTCGAAAGGAAACTGGAAGGTAACACAAGCAAAGCTCTATTTATAGCAAGCAAAGCTCAAAAATGAACAATAAGTCGTAGCATGAGTGGAGTTGACAACTTGCCAAATGTATAGGTAATCAACAATGCTCAGTACTTGCCAACATTTAACTAATCAATCCAAAAATAAAGATAAAAGTTAAAGTTCATACGCACATACTTTATAGAAAAGAAGGATACTTGAATTTGAACAGACTAGTCCTCAATCTTAAGGAAATTGGTGAGCAATTCAAACGACCAGTATCACCAGATTTTGCCCACATGTCATCTCCGGCGAAATATTGACTGAATTGAAAAATACGCTTGAAAAGAATTGGAGGAAATAAACGACTTACACGCTAGTCACTCTAATCTGGATCAAATAAATTGAACAAAAGAGAAAATTCAAGTGCATATTTATGTTCTTGAATTGACAGGAAAGGAAAGGAAAGATGATGATATAATTTAAATTGGAGCTAATCATCAATATCCGTTTTATGCAAATCTACCAGTAAATCCAATTATCAAGGAAACGAATGAACTACCAACAATGGATTTAATGTCAATGTTTTCCTCAATCGTCTTATCAATCAAAAAATGCTTATCTCTAGTCGATAAATAACTGGAATGTGGATTCAAAAGAAAGTAAAAGACATTAAATGTGCGAAACTAAATGTAGGTATGCAAGGAGTGCCGGATGCAGATGATTCTTAAATTCATCTGTTTTATGCAATCAAAGGTGAGCATTTTTATATCAGGTTTAAAAAATGTGGTTACAGTTGTTAGCTTGCGGTGGCGGTGTTGATTGTATTTGAATAGAAATATTCATTTTATGTAGTCAATTAATTTCATAACGAACTTGTGTAAAAGCTGGGAAAAAGAGTATCAACTGAATTTTATCTTGATCGTTATCTCTACCTGAGAATTTCTAGACGGGTCTACAGTAAAAAGTAAAGAGAATGGGTGACTAGCTGATTCATGTTTGAGAAGCGCTCCCCACTGCTCAAAAACTGCTTGAAAAATTTATAGCTGCTTCCACCTGTCAATATTTCTAGCACTTCCGGCTCGTCTATTTTAGCACTATTATGACTTATGTTATGACCACCGATGTATGAGAGTTAGTTGGGTTGATTTAAAAATGAGTTGACTGGTGAAATCAGTTTTGAGTAATTAATACATAAATATTTTCTACTAACAACATTATTGCGCTAATTATTAAACAACGGCTCGACCAATTTTACTTTAACACGTTTGAAGTTTTTGAACATGTGAGTACCTTCATTTTTCAATTTGAGATGCTTTTTGGAACAGTTGAATACAAAATACTGTACGGATATCCTCACTGACTAAATATCATTTCATAATCTCATCTGTCCCATCTCATCTCACAATTCGTTTTTAAACAAGGCGAAGGATGAGGTAGTGAAACTCGTACAATGCAAACGCTTTCCGTTTATGAATCAATGTTTTGCATTTTAGTTATGGCCAAGACATTTAAATACCTACTTACCATTAACGTCGAGCTAAATGTGTTTCCACCTGAAATACAGTTAATCCCATCCTCACACCATTCTTCAGTACCCAAGAAATAAAACGACTGAACAGTAATAAATGGGGTTTATTTTATTGTAGTTGGTTTGAAGAGTGGAACGCGCATACCATTTTTAATGAGCATACCATTTAGTCGTTTTTGTTTAATTATTTCAATTCAGTTTAGAGAGATTATTTAGGTACGGATTGTACCAATCATTTGCATTAAATCAATTTCCAGTAGTTTGTTGCTCGTTGAAGCAGTTTGAATTTGATTTGAATAATCCTCAACATAACGTAACATTAATTTCATAATGAACCTTTTGTAATAAAATCTGAATTTACACAACTGAGAAGTTTCACTTTGATTGAAAATATTTTACCAGGTAAGCGACCTTACGCAAATTCTTGTCGAGCCTGAAATTAAAAGTTAAGACAAAAGGTTTGAGCGAGCGAGGCTCTATTTATAACAAAACTCAAAAGTCGTTAAAATGAAAGAATGTGTCGTAAAATGAGTGCAATTGACCTTCTTCGAATTTCATCAACGATTCTTCATAATCGTCATTACTTCCAGGAATCAAAAGTAGGTCATTATGCGAAAAATATGCCATGTGAAAAAATCGACTCATGTACTAACAATGGAAAAATAAAAGCAAGAGGAAACTGCAAACGTAATTTAAGCAGAAGAATGAGAACAAAGAATGAACGAAATACATGTTAATTTTTCGAATTTTCAATATTTCTTTATGAAGCTTTAAAAATCTTTGTACAAAAGATTTGGTGGGCTTGATGAATGTAGGTTTTTAAAAACTTGTAATGCTGTCTCGAGCTTTCGACAAATACTTTCGCCTTCTTCAGGAGCAGGAAAATTGATATTAAATCCCTTTTGATCGCTAATTCAGTTGAATTATTCTGCTTAGATGGAGGGGAATTTTTGATGGGTGGCCATTTGGGACCTCAGGTCCAACACGTCTGGTTATTGTACTATACACACAAGTCGTTTTTTATTACAATTAGTCAAAGCATAGACGACATCTCCTCAGAAGATTTAGATGTTATTTTATGTTGTTGGACTATGTTTTACTGACTGTATGGGGTCTTTTATTGAATGTGCGGGCTGTTATTACTGACGATGAGAAAAAGTAGTTTAGTTTTGACATTTTTTAAATGTTGTTAGGTTCATGTTTTATGTAAGCTTTGCAGGTTACATTTTAATGTGTAGAGTGAAAATAAATTTGCTCAAGCATCAGGGAAATCAGTAAGTTCGAACTAAAATCTTACGCGGACTCTGATTTTGAGGTGTTTCGTGTGAGGCTATATATGTGCTTATGAACGAAAATCATATGTGAACTATTATCTATCGAACCATTTGTCAATGCGAAGTATATTGTGTCGAACTAAATGGTATTTCGAACAAGGCGGGTCTGTCAAAAATTTGTTATTTCCTAATTCGGATTTCGAAGTTGGTCCAAGTTAGGTAATGGTTGCTACTTTCAACTGCATCGCATATGGCTATGGTTTGTATTGTGAATGAAGTTTTCCCTTGAGAGGTGGCCAATTGTACGGGATTTACGAAGTTTTCTTCTATTTTCGCGACCTTTGAGTTTGTTATAAATAATGCTGCACTTGCTTTCAACCTTCCATTTTACTTTAGGCTTGAGACGAATTTTTGTACTCGAGGTAGTTGCAGCTGTATCAACGAAAATAGTATTTTTACATTCATAGTCTCTCATTTCGATACAATTTCAACTTGTTCAATAGCAGGTTTGTGAAACTAAATTGCAAAATCCACAGGGAAATATATTTATAATAAATAACCATGAAATAACGATCGGTCTAAAAACTCGATTTCCGGATTCACATATTTTTATTCACATAACCTGATTTGTCTTCGTGGAATTGCTTGCATGAAAGAAATGAAATGAAAAGGGCTTCGATGTGAAATGAGGGGAGGAAGGAGGGACCAAGTAAAAGAGTATTTTACATGATTAACTTTTTCATATTTTGTGATCTATTCTTAAGCAAAATGCGACTTTGAATCCAGTAGCCACTCCTTCTCGACAATTACAGAAGTAATGAATTTTTAGTTGACGGAATGACATTAACAATGTTATTATGCCGCTCTGCTTGTCACACAGCAAAACTTACATTTTTCTCCCTTTTTATTTCACTTTAAGCTCACGTGTAACTTTCTGGCAAATTATTATATCATCTCAGAAGTTGTTTTTTTAAGCAAGGCATAGGATGTGAAATAGAGAGCTGAAAATTGTACCGATGTAAACGCGATATTTAGTAATGACGAAGTTTTTAGTATTTAAATAGTTCTTTTTTGTTTAATTATTTCAATTCAGAGCGATTATTAAGGTACGGATTTGAGGGATCATTTGCATTAAATCAATTTCCAGTAGTTTGTTGCTTGTTCAAGCAGTTTTA
>JAHZNA010004057.1:0-39086 GCA_027743935.1 Sinodicranocentrus sp. ZH6
AGTTGGCAATGGGTGTTTAGGTTAAGTTGGCAATGGGTGTTTAGGTTAAGTTGGCAATGGGTGTTTAGGTTAAGTTGGTGTAGGGTTTTTGGAACTAGATTAAGTTGGTGTAGGGTTTTGGGAATTAGATTAAGTTGGTGTAGGGTTTGGGAATTAGGTTAAGTTGGTGTTGGGTAGTTATACTATTATTCATACACAGGGTATTTAACAAAGCATGTTATTGTATCGTGTATATGCAATATGTTGTTTGCTCATTTACCTTGTTTGGTGATTTATTGATTACTCTTTTACGAAACGATAAAAACTCTTATAAAAAGTACAAAATAAAAAGAAAGGGCATGAATATTTGTTTGTGTAATACTCATTTTTTATTGTTTGCTCATAAATTAACAACACTATAGTGCATATTTGTTTGTTATGAACATTTCCTTCAAACCTTAGTTCAACCTTTTAAAAAATAAGCCCGTCATGTTGAATTACCTCAGCCGAAGAATATGGGATATCTTTATCTTCAGTTGTAATCGTGCGTTCGCCTAGATTTAAGTACACCAACGCAAAACAACCCAGAGCAATAAGAACGACTACGGCAGCAAACAAAAGATAACGTTGAACAAATTGACAGCATCTTCCAAAGAAACCCAGCGTTGGTGCATGAATTGGGACTAGTGACGGATGAGGTCGTATTATGGACTCTTTACTTTTCACGCGACCACTATCTGAATCCAAACTGTTTCCATTTTCCCCATCGCTGTATCCATTTTTTGACCCTGCAGGACGAACAGTGAAATATTTATTAACAGGGGGTGGTATATCTAGATTTCGTCCTTGAAGACGACGTCGTGGCGAGTTGTTATTCTCACTGAAATCTCTATGACTTAGCAAATCATGTTCCGGCCAGGTACAGGTCTCCTCTGGGACAACTGTTTCAAGGTTAGCTTTGGGAGACCAAAATGTGTTGTTATTTTCCTCGTTGGCAGATGCCACGACAGTTTCAAAGTATTCCACTGGCTCGTAAATGGCTTCATTATCGCTGTCCTCAGAAACTTGTCCCGATTGCACTTCAACTCTCGCTGGAATTGGTGAACTTATCGGAGAGCTAAAATGCAACTGAGGAATTCTTGCTTCCGGCTCCAGGGCAAACCTCTCGCTTACCCTTGATTGAGTTTTCTCAACGATGGGGCTTTTTTTATAAGAAAGGTCTGCATTTCGGACAACATTATTTTCCGATTTCTTTAAACGAGGTATCTTCGTTACCACAGATTGTGGACTTGGCGGCGGGCGGGATTTTGGAAGGTTCATATATTCCTCTGAACTAACGTATATCACTCTTTGGCGAACTGGTTCTGTTTCCTCAAAAATTCCATTTGTATCTAGGTTTATTTCAGGAAGACGAGGAGTTGGAGGATCTCGCTTTTTTGTATGTGTCGCAATTTTTTTCGAAGCTTCTACGATTTCCGTTGGGATGTCATCCTTTATTAGAGGTTTAAATTTATTTATCGAACTGTTGGAGAGAATTTCGGCAAGTTTTTCCCTTTGCTTAGCAAGTTTCGTTTCAACAGATTCTTTTCTAAGGTTTTGCAACATTTCTTTGAACGTGTTGTCACTGTCGATTTTCCTCTTTCTGTCGATACAGTTTTAATTTAATAAGTTTTCCAGAATTACAAATCTTTTATTATATCATTTTTAGGAGTAGTGAGGCTACCTCGCGTCGTTTGTATGACGGCTTATCATTTCTAACACACGGTTTCCACACTCGGTAGCACTACTTCGACCAATTGACCCTGTGCTTGCGGTGTTTGCAGGAATGGGTCCATCGTCTTCATTTCTTACTTCAATTTCGTTTTGAACGAATAAAGGCATATTATTATTTTTCATGTTTTACACGTGGAAATTAGTTTTGGTTGGGTGGGTAAGAAGTTAAGAATATTTTGTTTGATCAAAGCAAACTTTGGGATTTTTCACAACGTGAGGATGTGTTATCTGCAGATTTTCTCTCATGATCTTGATCTTTCTAGGGTTTCAATTTCAACAATATAATAAAACCAATATAAACCAAATTGGGGACTTTAATTATTACTTTCGTATTACACGTTATACTTCTTTCGGCGTTTCATTTCAATTTCAATAAGTGTCCACGACGACTTTTGAATTTTTTGATGTTCCTAATGCACACGGACTAATATTCATTTGCTTTAGCTGTTCTATACCGGACTCTGCAAAGAAACCATTTTTTACATAATGAAATTAGATTGATTCCTCTCATCAATTTTCAAAATCCTTCAAGCATTTCTATGAATGCCATATCAGCAGGAGGATCTGTTATTCAATATTTAACTAATTTTCCAATTCGCAGACAACGCAACGCCTTCATTCTAAAAGCTTTTAGCTGCTGTTCAATATAATTCAGTTATTCCCAAGGAGGTGAGTAGAGCGGTTTAAAGGTCCTTATCGTCAAATTGTAAACATGAATAGCAAAAAGAATCAATTTACTGATTTCACTAGTAAAGTGCTATCACGAAGAGGAAACTTTGTAGAACCGTTTCCTAAAAATATTCATCAACTGATAGGAACCTACCTTCAGTTTTTGTATTGGTTTTGTCTTGTTCCATATCGGATAATTTTTAACAAGACAAATGGACAGTATGAAGCCCATTCTAATTTGTTCCACAAGGTAACGCAACAAACCACCTTACCTCAAATTTTCCATTAAATCACAACTAACATTTTCAAATAATTTCTCTTTCATTCAAACAGACTTTTTATGCTATTAACTGGAGCGTATTTACAATCCAGTTCGTAATTGCTATCGCCATCATGGGTAGTAACACCAAGAAAGATGACCCACTTAATATCCTTCTCCTTCTTGGTGGCGTTGGTCACTTGATGAATATAATTGTTTTCATTTTTACTTCCATATTTGGAAAGGCAATGATTCTTGATTTGCTCAACTTCCTTGTCATTGGAACATCTGGCAGTTACAAACAGCATGACACTCCTTCAGCCATGTTGAAGTTCCCTGGTGATGAGTTGAGACCCCATACACTACTTCCACTTGCTAAAGGGAAAATGCGTATTTCATTCAAAACTATTGCTATTGGGATCTGGACTGTGTCGCTTATCGCTGGAATTCGATGCATGGCGTTTATTACCAGGTATCTGGAAGAAACCCAACTTTTTTTCTCTTACGAAGATTCCTTCCTTTTCCATGCAATGGATGAAGCACAACAATATGCTCCAAAGCAACTACTAGAAGATTCCACATCGTACTGGTACTGGAATGTGATTTTTGCCACAACTACTTTCACTGCATACTATAATGTTCTGTCTAGTATTTTAATTTATGGAATGGAAGTCATTGTTGTACTAACAATGAAATACATCTGCTGTCATTTCACGGATGCGCTGGATTCAAATAATTCATGGAAACCTTCATCCCATACTGTGAGTACTTTTAATAATTCCTATTTCTATGCACTGCTACTATTAGTTCGAGAGCAAAAAACTTGTCAATTGAATTTTCCGATTTCCAGGTACTTTCTTCATTTCTGCTGGTGCGACAAGCTTGCAAAATGATAAATAGAATATTTGGGTGGTTATTCTTTATTACGGTTATGGGGGAATTCCCAAGCATCACGATTTCCTTAGTGTTTCTCTATAGAAATCCAGGGGCAAATGTTCAGTTGGGGTATAAAATTGTGATGTTTTACGAAATCCTATTATTATATTTGTCAGTTTCAGTGGTCTTGGAGGTAATTTTTTTATAATTGAATTTCATTCAGGCGATGAGTTTTTACCTAACTTTACTGATGAATTTATTTACTTTTTAAGCTATCTAAGTTAAAACAATGGCTTCACTTTGGAAATGGGGAAAAGCAAAAATGGGCAGGATTGCAAAGAGGTTCATTACAACGAAGAATTGTTTTGTTTGAATTGAGTTTGAACAAGTGTGCCCTGTATGGTCATGGTTTTTTCCAGATGTCCCTTCCAGCATGTGTCTCGGTATACGGTTACTAAGCACCTAAATAATACAATAGAAAATACATAGCCATTTGTTGTATCATTGCCTACTTCTACAGATTGCGGTTGGGATTTTATCGAATGCCATGATAATATTGCAGCTTGCCTTATCTACTTGAAACTGAACTAGAAGACATACATGTCTGACCTCACTTAAATAATTAACTAATCCATTTTATTGTTGCGATATACCTCATATAACCGATACCTTAGCGGACTGCACTACAGCTCATTTAATTCAATTCTTAAATATCTATTATAGGCGTCTAAATATTCTGTATTTTAACTAAATATTGAACTTGCACTTAATTTAACAAATGTGAAGTCCTTTACTCGCAAAATAAAATTGGAAGACTTTGAATCGAAATACTGCTTTTTTTGTTGTTGTTGTTTTTTGACAAATATTGATCTAATTCAACATAAGTGCTCTAAAGTTTGCAACTACTCCACATGTCAAAAACTACCTACTATAAGCACCGATAAAAAGGATACACTTGTGTAATACATGATGCATAGATGAAAAATCAATACTAATAATAGGTGGGATAACTTTATTCGATTTAATAACTATAATTGAAAAGACATATTCAACATTTAGTAATTCTTTTGGGCTTGATGAATGGACCACGAACATACCACGAACGATTACGGTGGATAAAAACGCAAATAGTATTTCGCTGTTTGAAATTCTTAATTTAATAAAGTTCTCGAATACTTTCCATAATGCAAGGTAATACACGTAAAATATTTCCAGCCGGAATTGAAAGACTTTTCGTGACATTTTTCAGAGCAGCTTATTACATTCTCATTCTTCCATATAAGATTGAATTCGACAGAACATCAGACTCTTACGTTCCTCACAAGAAAACTTATCAAAAGGTTTTAAAAAACAAACATAAATTGTGTGTTTATCATCTGAAGCCAAAGAAGCTGTCTGTGTCTCAAGCAAATTATACATGATTTAACTATTATAGGTTCTCACATCTATAATTTTAATCAGTGGATTCGGTAAAAGTTTCTTCGGATTGTTGGTTCACTCGCAAACAATAATCAAAATAGGAAACTACCAAACCGGAATACTCATTCTTATAGGAGGATACGGACGAATAATTTCAGGACCAGCGTTTATAGGGAAAATTTGCCTTACCAAAAATAAAATTATTAGCCTGTTAAACTTTATAAAGCTGAATAGCTCTCCTATCAACTCAAAACCTGTCCATCTTCATCTTTACCAATTACTTATATGGATAGTTTGTGCTACAATTCCAATATTTGCTTTTATCTGTCACACCATATCACTTTACTCCTTTAACGACGAAATAATGCGTTGGCTTGAAACTGTATCTCATCTAGTGCCAAACGCTAAATCTTCGCAGTTTGCAAAATATGCATGCACAGCCTTAGTGGTATATCTCCGTGTTACGTATTTCTACACAGAATTCGTATTCTATTACCTACTTATTTTTTGCTGTGTACTAGGGTTTGTTACGTTGATGATGTGTCTACATTTTGTTGACGATGCGCAGTCAACTATAAACGAGAGAGATGTATGAACTTGAACATTTATGTTTCTCTATTTATCTACTTTAAGGACTATTTAGTGATTTAGAAAAAGAAACGTAAGCGCCATTATTGTTTGCAAATTCCAGGTTATCTCTAAATTCCTCGTCGTTCGAAAAACTTGTCTGAACATGAACAAACTGTTTGGCTCGTGTATTTTTTTCGCATTTGTTTGCGAATTCCCGAACAATATGATGAGCGTGCTGATGGTCATGGTATATCCAAATCCCTTTAATCTGATGAGTTATACGGCTACAGCTACCCTGCAAATTAGTGCGCTTATACTCGCCGCTAGAGTCGTAGCCGTTGTATGAATTGAACAAAGCATTTCGAGTTTATATCTGTAAAATGATTATATAATTCATAAATTCGTATTATAATGATTTAATTATATTCATTTTAGCTTCACCAGTTTCAAAATAGAGTAGTTTTGTCGCACAAATGGTCCTCAAAAGAGTTTTCCTTAAAAAGATCAGCAATCCTACATGAGCTGAGTTCAAACAAGGTTGGGATCAGTGGATGTGGATTTTTCAGCATTACCTATTCATTCGCATTTTCGGTAACACTGAACGCATGCTGCGAATAATTTACTAATTTAAAATGAAAGTGAACTTACGTGGTAACTCTTTCCTGATTGTGCTTTCCATTCTTCTAGATGCTAGTAGCAGTACTTTCATATTCACTAATTGTGCTGCAAGTGAAGGTTAATTTATAAAGTGAACCTGCTATCTTGCAAAATCTTCGTCGAGAACTGAAAACTATGAAACTTCTATGAAAATACGTGACTAACGAACACGTATGAATCAATAAATAAAAATATGCTATTTTCTTCGTTCCACTCCTGCACACTACTTCCACAATGCCCTTAATGATGAAACCAGGAGAATATTTAAACCTTGCATTAATCACCTAGCACAGCATTTCTGTTTGGCATTCATCTGTACACCTGTGCCATTTTCGATATCTTAACAAAATATAAATAAATGCCTAATGTTGACAGCAAAAATCACCAAAATTATTACTCCTCTTCTGTGCGGTACTTTTATCATATGAAAGATCTTACGACTACGGCATGTAAACTTGTGCTATCACAATATATAGGTTGGGGTTCGGTGCTTGTTACTGGTCATGATTACATTACATGCGCATTAGAATGAGTCATTCTGCTTATTGTTACGGACAATTACGCAAAAGAGTTGAGCTTTTATATTAAATCCTCGGGGGGGGGGGGGTAAGTGTATCGGCAAATTATTCAGTTTATGCACGGCTTAACAGAACGTGTAGTCTTGAAAGACTACCTTGTAAAATATTCGTCCTAATAAATTGCGTAAAGTATAATATGAGCTCGGAAGCGATCAAAGTACATTTTCTCATTTTACATTTATCCCAAAGCCTACTTCTCAAGTTCAATTTATTACAATTTTTCCGCTACTCATTAAACATACAAAAGCATTTTTTCTGACATTGTGATTTATAATTCACAAAAAAATCATTTCAACCTTTAATGCGTTTTTTCTTTGTATGCCACCCGTGTAAAAGCATATTTTGTTGAAAACTAAGATGTTACTTTACATGTTTATATCTCGAATGTTATTGAAAATCTGTGGAATATTCAGGTACCTCATTATCTTTTCACGGCTAAGAGGGCTTAATTCGAAGTCAGAGTCTGTCTAAGGATTATTTCGAAGAAACGTAAGATCAAGGTAGGTCATTAAGAAAAGGGATACGAAAAGTTACAATGGCAAATATTTTGCAATCGCGATAATGTAACGAGAGCATCATTTGAAATTTTGAACGAGCAAAAAGGTCTCATTTGAAAAATGGATATTGTGCTAAGCCTTGCGGTTGGTTTGGGTCTTCAACAAACCGTGGGAAGATTCGCTCCGGTTTATCTTGGAGCCACTAATGTGCTACCGATTATTTTGACATTATTTTTGCACGCGGATCGACTAGCCGTGTTTGAGCAGGAAGAAGGAACCGGAAAACGCTTGACTCGCCGAGATACAAAAAATATCGAGTATGACTTCATTGTTGGTAAGAAGTATTTACAGTGATAAAGCACAGTAATCCCCAGAATCTGAGGATGTCTTATAAATTCGATGCCATCTTTAATTAACGCGTAATAGTTGGTGCTGGTGCTGCTGGTTGTGTGGTCGCTAATAGATTGTCCCGGTACCACAAAGTTTTGCTGATTGAACAAGGAGGGAATCCAAATCCGTTGACATTCGTACCAGGATTGGAATCTTTATTGCTGACTAGACCGGAAACAGACTATATTTTTCAAACAGTTCCACAAAATAACTCATGTTTATCATGCTATCAACAGGTAAAAAGAAACATTAAGAAACTAACTTTCAACTCTATCCCAATACTTTAAAAGGATATCACTCAAATTGGTTTTTGCCGATATTAGCGAAGTGTCTGGAATCAAGGTATGGGCTTGGGAGGCAGTGGGATGTTAAACTCTATGGTTTACCTTCGGGGTCATCCATTTGACTACGATCTGTGGTCATTTTATTCCAATGATAAACGTTGGAAGTACAAAAATATTCTTCCATATTTCACCCGCTCGGAAGGTTATTGTTTCTCTTGTGAAAAAAGGTCAACTTTTATAACCCCAACTAATGGTAATTTAAGAAGATTTACAAGATTCAAAACAATACAAGTTCTTCGAGTTAATTTTAGGTTTTCTCGATTACTAGAAAAATACCATGGAGTGGGGGGAGAACTGCCGGTGATGAAGCCTTACGATGTACCATTGATGATGGAGTTTCTTGATGCCATGGCCTGGGCTGATATTGAAATAAGGGACCAAAATGCTCCATTTTATCATTGTAACTTGGAAAGATTTAAAATTGGAAAGTTCTGATTTTAAAGATTTTTTAAAGAAACTAACCGTTTATTTTGACATGTGTCTTAAATAGCCGCTGCTAACGTCGCAGTTTATAATCAAAAAAATTCCAAACGCTCATCAGCCTACACATCCTTCATTGAACCGATTTTAGACCGACAAAATTTACATATTATGAGATACACAAGAGTAATTCAGGTAAGTTTTAAGCGAATCCACTTTTAGGGTAACTTTGACGTTCTTTTGTAGCTTAAAATTTCGCTTATAGAAGCAACTGACGTGATAGTAGTAGTTATAAAGTTAATAGCATCCTAAATTTATAGCGACTTGCACATAGCGCCTGTGTAAATTTTATATGAACAAATATTCTTCATTAAATGATTTTAGGTATTATTCCATCCAAACACCAACATCGCCTATGGTGTACGCTACGAGCGATTCGGCAAAATAAGAATAGCCACTGCCAGCAAAGAAATAATTTTAAGTAGTGGAGCAATAAATTCTCCTAAGATTCTTATGTTATCGGGGATCGGCCCAGAAGTTCAATTGGGTCACCACAAGGTCAATTAGCGTATGAAACATTATCTGTATTTAAGGAAACCCATAATTTGCATTAACGCAAATGAAATTTCTTCTTGTTAGATCCCTATGCGGGTAAAGCTCCCTGTCGGCGAAAATTTGCAAGATCACGTGGGAACCTTGGTTGGTCCAATTTTAATTGACCAAATATCATCGTTCATTTTCGAGCGAGACGTAACGGAAGATTCAGTGCTGCAATTTTTGAAAAATGGAACAGGACCTTTGACCCTTCCATTTCCAGTTGGAAATGCCTTCTGGGCGTCGTCTCGGGCTGAAGTGTCTGGAGAAGCTGATTGGCCAGATATTCAAGTTGGATTGTCTCCACAAGGTGTAAGTGAAGGCATGGCAGGAGAATTATCCAGAAATTTTAACCTCAAACTGGATGTCCTGGAGGAATTTTTAAATCCAGTTGTGGGACGTGACGCTTTCTTCTTAGTTGTGGATTACGGTCGTCCAAAGTCTAGAGGTACTGTAAGGTTGAAATCAACAGATTTTAAAGCTGATGTCATCATTGATCCAAAATACTACAGTGACCCTTATGATGAAGATGTTCGAGTCACAGTTGAAGGTAGCTCATTTGCATGCATTGCTATTTATTGGAAAGCAATTAACTGAGTCTTAAAGAAAATGACCATGAAATGTTTTAGCCATACAGCGCTCGCTGCATATCGCTGAAAACGCTCCTGTTTACAAGAAACTTGGAGCCAAACTTTCTCCTGTGCCATTCCCACCTTGCAAAGATTTGCCATTCCGGTCCAACAAATATTGGGAGTGCGTAGCAAGGCATTTCACAATTACATTGCATCATTACGCTGGAACAGCAAGCATGGGACCAGACAATTCTCCTGAAGCCGTAGTAGACTCTGAACTTCGAGTCCAAGGGACAAAAGGACTTCGTGTGATTGACGCTAGTGTTATGCCTTTCGTAACAACATCTAATACCCATGCACCAACTATTATGATTGGGGAAAGGGGTTCCGATTTTATACTAGACTATTGGCAAAAACGACAAAGCATCAAGCGATCAGCAATCGCATCATTTTTAAGGAGAAGGCGACTGAAACTGAAAAGGAAACAAGGCAGATGATGGAATCATATGAAGAAGGCGTGAATGGCGGATGGATTTCAGAGCTCATTTACAAACATGACTGACAGTATTAATTTGGTTTTGATAATAAACGGTTTTGGTTCTTCTCTACTTTTTTCACATTTCATTTCAGGAGGTCAATACTGAATTATTAAAGTTTGTGTAATTTATTCCCAAGCTATTTAAAATCTCTGACTGAATTAAGATTTACCTACTTCAAAAATATCGTAACGTTTTTCCACGCTCACCATACATCACTACTACATAGGTTTACATAGGTATGACAAATCTATGCATGTTTAACTTATCGTTAAAAATATACTTGGTTAACGTACTTTTCGAGATTAGCTGTTCCGAATCACGCTAACTGAGTTGAATACACTAGGATAAATATATGCCTAGGGTAAAAGTATGAATAGAAGAATTAATTAAACCGATAGGAAAATCAAGACTAATCATCATCTTCCAACATCGCGTCTTCAAACTCTTTTCTGAAATTCAAAAGTAAATTTAGGTGTATAAAGCGAATGTTTATAAAAATGAACGAAAATGAACGCTAGATTTCACTTGATTACTTCTTGTCCACAAGTTCCACAACATCAGTAGGGTCACTAACTCTTGAGGAGGTTTTTAGAACTTCTTTTCCTGTTCCGTCGGTAGCTTGAACTTGATTTTCCTCCAGTTCTGGTTCCTCCACAACTTTGTAAAGCTGTGACTGGGTTTGTTGATCTGTAACTGCATCCTTGAGAGCTTTTCTTAGCTCTCCAAAGTTTATTCCTCCTGTCCCACTTTGAGTTTGAGCTCTAGTTTTGAATTTTTCTTGGACCTTATGAGCATTTATACCTTTGGATATGTTTTTAAGCAACCTCTGCGCGGAGGATTTAGATGTTGGAGGTTCGAAAACCACTGATCTGCGAATCGAACTCGATTCCACACCAAATATTTGACTTTGGCTACCCATAAGCTGCTGACTTTCGGTACTTTTTGCTGAGCTAATTCTTACTGACTGTTTGCGTGGAATGCTACTGTGTTTCGAGCGACCGGAACCTGTACTGCTTCGAGTGCTGTGAGGAGTTGACCTACCTGATTGGAAAGGACTAGCAGTGTGAGATGGAGAAGCCATTTTTTGTGCTAGCTTATTACTGAGATGAGTCATTCCCTTTGCATTGAGAAACTCCAGAGTATCTCCGAGCAACTCTGGGTACACATTTAAAAGCCGTTCCAAGGTCGCAATGCCAAACTACAAATATTTAATGCTACATTTATGCCAGTCATTTGACATGTAATGTAAGAAGTTAACAATTTTATTTACCCACCTCATATTTCTCCTTTGTAACCCTCAATCTCAAGTCTACTTTAAGTAGTTCTGCGTCCAATGTTTCTATTTTTGAGAGTTCCTTTACAACTTTATTAGCTTGAAGGGAAGCTCTACGGATTTTGTCTTTTTGTCCATTAAGTTCCATCATCAAACTCTGCACTTCATATCGCTTCTCCATTAGGTCATGCTCCAATTCAATTCTCAATGATATGACGTTATCCAGTTCACTCTGCTTTTTCTCTAATTTACATGCATACAAACTTCGTTTCTCTTTTGTCACTTTGAGATTGTATGCTGATTCCAGTTCACGTTGTTTCAGTTCCTGAAGTTGCTGACCTTCTTTGGCTGCATTTTTATAGGTAATTTTTTTTTTTAGGCTTTAGACAGGCATAATGTTTAATTTCTGCGGCTGGAAATGAATCTTACTATTTGCAGTTGCCGGTTTTAAACTATCCTTGAACGTTTCATTTGTTCCCATCATTAGTGCTAAAGTGTTTTGTAAACCTTCCACAATTTTCTCCGCTTCTTTCACGCGCTCGTCCCATTGATCCCCTTCCCTTAATTCAGATCATATTTCAACTACAGTCATCGTGTGAGAAAATCGCAATTATTATGAAATTGAAAACGTACTGTCTGTAGAATTCTCTTTCCTGTGCTAATTTTATAATAAAATACGCTTCAGAACGACCTCCACCTTCAGATTTACTTTCAGGGGCAGGAGCTTCATCTCCCTTCCACATTTGCATCATGATCATCTCATATCTTCGTTTTTTCGAAGTGGATTCATTCGAGAGTTGAAGACATTTTGCTTTGAGGTTTATGACTTCATCTTGAATTCCACGTTTTTTGCTGTTTAAGAGAGTCGTGTAAGTCTCTATATCCTTCTTCCTCGCTTTCACAATCTTTATAAATAAATAAAAACTCATGTTGGTCGGAAAATAAATTAGTTTTGAAATTGAGAATTATCAACTCACCACTTGAAGCGTCACTCGCTCCTGTTCCAAATCAAACATTTTGGTCTCATAATGTTTCAACGAATGTAGCATTTTTCGGAGTTGTACTTGAAGTAACGAGTTCGTCACACCGGTTTCCATAATCATTTCTACAAAATGATCTTCTTCTTTCCCGATTCTATCAATAAAATGATGCGAAAATTTCTACTAATTAACTTGTTTTACAATGCATAACCATAATAATTACCTTCTAATTTCCATTTGCAGTGTTTGCAAATTGATCTCAAATCTCCTGTTTTCTTCATCTTCCCTTTTCAACTCTTTCTGGCATATTACAGTTACATGTTCGCAGTGAGTGGTTTGGTATCTGATAAGCGTTTGAGTTTTAACCATCTCTTCGTACTTTTGTTTTAACTTTGCCAAATTCGTTTGCATATTGGCAAATTCTTCCACAGAGTATAATGACTCTGGGTTCTCCAATGCAGTTATTCTCGCTATGCATTCCATAGCTTTAAGATCTAGTCGATATGCGACAGCTTGAATCTTAATTATCTATATTGTAAAATTATACCATACATGTTCTATTCATGAAATACTCATGCATGTACATGGGCTATTTTGAAGGAAATGATTTAGTTTCTTACAATGGCATTTTTTCCATCAGATTCCTTTCTCACAGCTAAAATACCCGCTTTCAAATTATTTATTTCTGACTCCGCCAGAGCTACATTGTCCTTTAACTCATTGGTTTGGGTCTCCCTCTGAGATTTATAAGTTGTTTGTTTTTCCAGTTCTTTGGCTAGCAGGTCTCCTTGCTTTAATTCTTTTTCCAAGAACTCCTCAAGCTGCTTGCTGTGCTCAGAAGATGTGAGCTGTTGCTTTGTCACGATATCATATTGTCCTTTCAGCTCACCTATTTCAGCTTGGACAATCCGCATTTTATCTTCATATTCTGACACGCCATCAGTGAGATCCTCCAGTTTATTTCTTACATCAGCAACTTCCTTGTCGATCTGGACTATGTAAACTCCCAAATCTGACACAGCATCTGAAACGTCTTGAAGTACAGATTCTGTCTGTCGTTTGCTGGTGCTCATCATATTCATTTTTCTCTCCATTCGATTTAATTCAAAACCATAGGATCTTGTTTGATTCTGGATGTTGTCATAAAATGCCTCTTGACGCTCAAGCATTCCTCTCGTTTTCTTCATTTCCAAAGCTGATCTTTGATATTCCTGCAATTAGTGCAATTTTGGAAAATTTTAAATTCTTAATACCTAAAACGAAACCGATTTTGTCATAATTCCAGCAGCTAGCTTACGTTACTCATGTTCATAATTTCCTGGTCACGACCCTCCAAAGCCTTCAGCGTTCCTTGCCAGTTGTCAATGAACTGATTTCTTTCAGAGTGTGCCTTTCTAAACCTCTTTGCAAGCGAATCAAGCTCGCTATCCATAATCTCCGTTTCTGAAATGGTTAGATCTAAATGTCTCCTGGAATTCGCGATCGTTTCTCCTAATGTCTGGTATTCACTTTGGCATTTCTGAGTGTAGTTTAATTCACAAAAAGTTTAATACTTGCGAATACGAGGGGAACACTGTAGTCATCAGTTATACTAGTCTACCTTGATTTTTTCACTATCTGTGTCTGCAAAGTCGTCTATTAACTTCATATAAGCATCCTCCTTATTCAACTTTTGCTCATACTCGGTAATTGCCTTTTTGTCAAAGTTAATTATTTCCACTAATTCTGCCAACGTGTCCTTGCGTCTGAGTACATTTCCCTATTCGCAACATGGAAAAGTTATTCTCACAAGTTCCATTAAGTTAAATTAAAACGAACATTGGGAACATTAAGGCAATGAGGAGGAGGTACCTCTATAAGCTTGTTTCTGTCTTTCATGGCACGTAAACGCTTTTCTGCGTTTTTTACATCCTGTTCCGTTTTCGCTAAGCTCCTCTCAGCAAGTGATGAGATATGCTTCTCTTTATCCATGTGACCTCTTTTCACTATTTCCAAGTCCTATTATTTTTGACGTAAAGTAAAAATTACAATATTTGTGCGAATCGGGCTTTTATGCAGACTGATGAATTATTTGTCCACGGCTAATGTATATTCGTACCTTTGCATGCTTCATGATTGAATTTAAATGTTTGAGATTAGATGTGAGACTGTCCACAGCTAAAGACTCATCTTGTACCTCGTTACTTAAAGATACCATTAATGTTTGTTTCATTTCAAGCTGGAACATTAAAGCAGCACAAGCGTAATTACTAATACTAGTTTGTATTTTTACAAGTGATAGGGAATTTAGTTAAGAGTAGGAATTAATCCTTGGTGTTACCATTTCTTCAAGTTTTCTATTTTCTTCGTTTGCAATGGGCAACCGGAACCCAGAGCCCCAGCCAAGCTGTTGAAGCATTGTAGTGAGTTGTTTCGTGTCCGCCATTCTGATGACAAGTATGTGTTTTGCAATGTATGAAACTCTATCATAAACAACCTAAGGGCCCCTACCTAACACACCCACTTTTCGGTAACTTTGTAAGTGTCCTTTGTTGGATGGATGCCGAATTAAATTAAATCACTGACTTGTAAAAAGTGAGCCGTGTTTTTAATAGCCTGTTCCTCGTAATATGCATACATACACGACCTACGTGTTATATCAATAAAATGCATCGAACAAAATGTATGCTAGTAGACATATATTTGCACATGTTCGTTTTGTCGCATATCACAAAAATGCATCAAGTTACATTTCGCTTGATCGATATAATGAACTTGGACTGCGTCACTGCGTGTATGTTTCGTTATGGCAATTCTTTTCCAGTCCAGAAAAACGATACGTGGAGCACAAGTATCAGCAACATGACCATTTCCCTCCCACCACTATGGTCAACTGTTCTAACAAATATCCCTACTGATGCATGATGTGATGATGATATTGCAATAAAAAAATAAGGCTTTTGAAATCACAAAAGAGCCATGATTGGTGTTTTTTAATAGGATTTAAATGCTATTAAAAAATTGTATCTCATTACACCTCCAATAGACAAGCAATCCGCTGGAAATGTTTTTATTTAACTCATTTTGTATAAAATGAAGTTTTCTAATTATAAATTTAATAATTAGCCATGGATTTACTTGCGGTTTTGTTGACGTCCTTGATCCTGAGCAAAAACACAAACGAATACATATTATTAGTTATCCATAGTAGAACCCGTTAAAAGGGATTTGCTACAACTACTAGGGCATGTGTTGAACTTAAAAACAACACAGATAAATCAGAGATTCACATTTAAATAGATGACAATTGGATGATAACTTTCAGTTGAGCAAATGATCAACAATCAATGAAAAATAACTCACCTTATCCTTGGGTACACAACGAGCACAGTTGGTACACCTGACAGGCTTAACATGACCACGGCCATGCTTGGACCTTCCGTTATTACGGCGCTTAGAAGTCTGCAAAATTCAAAACAATCCATATAATCAATTTCCAAACTCCGAACTCATTCATCACACACGATTACGATTCCCATAATAATTTTCGAAAGTCAGATCTTGTCGAACCTATCCCTACCTACAATTCACACATTTCTAATTTAAACAAACACTTAAATAATTAATGCAAACATCGAAACATCACAAATAAAAATGAAAACTTCTATCTAATCATGTGATACATGAATCTACATCAACCAGGTGATTTCTACGCTAACCAGTGAGAAAAACGAAAAATCAACTTTTTCAACCCAAATTCCTATAGTGTAACATACAATGTACTAATTAATTGAGTTCACTTACCATTTTTTAATTAGTAAATATCCAAAATATTCCTGTGAAACCAAACTTGACTGCTTGAAGATATGCCGGAGCAGAGGAAACAACAGTGTCAATGGTCCACACGGGCTTGTGTTCAAGGCATGGTGCAATTGTGCACAGAGGAAATTGAGAAAAGCTTGCGCAGCTTTTAGATTTTCACGCACGTCAGACGTTGCATGCAAGTCTTTGTCTGTATTCCTTTTTTCTATGCTTTCTTGCGTCGCTGTTGTAAACAAATGCGGTAACGAATGAGGGAGGAGGGGTGAAAAAGCATGCTGAGCTAATGCAAAATAAATGTCCTATTATTTCATATTTTACGAGATTTATGAGATTTAAAATTATGATTACTTGATTAATCATGTTCAAAATGATCATATGGCTATTGATACAAGGATTGCGGGAGGGGTTTGGGGTTGTGCTTTAGTTTATAGGTTGTAAAGTTGGTCGAAATTGTTAACTATTATGTACTTTTATCTTGGAAAAAGATAAAGACATTTGACTGGTGACATTTTAAGTAGGTTATTATGATAATTATATGCCTGCCGATACCTGCCGAGTCGACTATGTGTTATGCTATTAGTGAAGGTGACGTGGATTTATAAAAATTGACTTGAGCAATTTCCGGGTATCGAGTGTATGAAGAGAGAGAAAAACTGAATAATTGCTGTGGTTGTATTATTGTATATAGATTTCGTTGCACATCGCAGAATCTACTTCAAAAGATACGTGTCAACTGTAGGATCCTTTTACTACTTTTCCTTTCCCTGCTTTTTTGCCGTTTTCACAATTTTTATTGACTTTTGGCTATGTTGTGTAGAAAATGTCAGAGATGGTACGCGCAATAAAAGGCAGCATGAGATTACATAATGTGTTTTCAACGTCAATTTTAAAATAGATATTTCCTAGCGGAAAAACACTAGCCAATATGAGGAGTAGACAGTAGACTATAAGAAGTAAAATTTATTTTGACTTCATGGCTCCTCTTTCTTGTTCTCTTGAATTCTCAAAAAATCATGTGTCTTTTCTGAGAGATTTAAAGATGTGTCGTAATTTAAAGATTTTTTTTGCTCGAGAGATTTGGTATTCATGAATTTCAACCAGCAGTATCCAATTTCTCACAAGCAAAAAAAGTTTCCCCTTGATTTGTCTCTACATTTTTATGCATACGTACCTATATACAAATTACTTTTCGGCTCAGTTGCTGTTGCTACTGATCGAATGGAGGCATTCGCATATGGAAAAAATATTCCTTCGACTTCTCTTCTCGTAGTGATACAAAAGAAAGACGAAAGTTTCAAAGATTAATTAATACAGGGAAGGCGGAGAATTCACATCGTTCGACAAAGACGAGATGAAGTAGAATAGCTCAGCCTCATACATTCCTAACGTAGCTTACATAGGTACTTAATGTATATCTATCTTATGCGTCTCACACTTTTTCTCATATGTTGTGTGTTCTGAATGTAGCTGTGATTTGGGAAATCTTTATGTTGTTGATGTGTTCGTAGTCCTGTCTTGAGTTGACTAAGATGTAAACAAGAGTGCGGATGAATCATGCATTATACATAACATTTGGTTTCATTTCAGCTCACACACTTCAAATGTGTGCTTTTGTGAAGTCTATATTAGCCTAACTAGACTGCTCATCGCTGTCCAACGTCAAGTCAAAGTGTGCACACACACACGTAAGGTTTTCCTTAAACCGGACCAAGTCATGTTTTAAGATTGGTTCACAAAAGTTGTAAGACAAGAGGACAATACGTTTTGAATACATGCAGATAAAACAAGATACACTAAAAGACTTAGTTATTGTGGTGTACAAGTGTACACACAATCAGTTATATATTGACGAAACGACAGGGCACCACCAACCATTTCGTACTAAAAGTGAAAAAAGATCATTTAACTTGTTGCATTTGATTTTTTCTGAGGAAGTACGTACATATAAAAAACTTAACGATATCTGTGTGGTGTACAAAGTAAGTATACTAGTGTATCAAACCAGAATAATATTATTCTGTTGCATGCGATGCGTATTGTGGTGCTATGATGTTAATATAAAATAGACTTTTTATAAGACTCTTCTCACTTCTCACTAAAGGATGGGATTAGAGGATGTGCTTTTCATTCGTTTGTCAGAACATGAAAACGACTCCACACATATCATTACGGCAAATTAGCCATTTGAAAAATGTTAAATCTCTCACGTATACCAATCCAGACGTAATCAGGGAGGAAGGAGGAACGTAGTGCTCGGTATACACAGCTGCACAAAATGATGCATCCGTCATTCAGGAGCGCTGTAAGTGTGTGTGTGCAAAACGTAGCACGAAAACCACAAGTTATGTTATTTAATTTCGATTTTACCAGGTTAAGCGTTCATTCAATTTTTTTGAGGTAACATGTGTGAAGTGAAGTCGGTGGCGAAACAGATTTTTCCAGTGAATTACATACCTACCATACTCATCGTCTGCTATGAATCACTTATGGTGTTGCGCAATGACAACCTTTAAATTTAAAATGCTATATACTAAATAGCAAAAGGTATTGCAACTTTTTTCTTGATTCTTGTGATAAAGACAAAAGGAGGACCATGTTAGCTGACATAGCGGTTGTGACATTAAGTTCATGTGAGATAAAGGGCCATAATATTTAATTAGTTGGGAGTTGGGTTGGGACGTGCGGCATATAGTGTATAAATTCGTCAGGTAAGTTATAAGTTCTGTGGTTACTTATACTGTACAGTATATTCACCTATGCTAGATGTAAACATTAAATGGAAATGGTTTATGTAATAATTGTTCTTCTATTGATCAGCTAAACTTGTCAAAAATGTATGATGCTCAAGAACTTCGAGAATATCGCAGAGTTTACATTGAAGATCCAGTGGTGGAGATGGAAGAGGAAAGTCAAGTCCCTGCAGAGCTTGAAGCGGCTAACTACCTGGTATGGAGACGACTCCAGTTGAGCAAAGCGAAGCTGAAGGGCGTCACAGAAATGGCAGCTCTTATGGCTGGTTTTTCCGTGGTACGTGATATGTAGAAAGAAGTGAGCCCGAAATTTGCAGTTCACTAAGGTATTGAAACAATGATTTTTTTAAAACTCACAGGTCGCTACCGTCGAGCTGGACATCTCCAAAACAAATAATAATCTTCTCCTAGTCGCCTTCACAGTCACCACCGCATTTTTAGTATCTACTACAATGTTTTCCATTCTTATCGCCACTTGCCTCCTTCCTCATATTGAAGCAGTGACGAAGCTCAACTCCGTGAATTTGGCGAGAGAATCGCCACACGATGACCTTATATGGTATATTGACCTTGCATGGTTTCTTGCAAATACTGTGAGCATATGCCTATTTATCCTGGACGTGGTCCTGCTCTCCTGGATAAAATTCACCACGGTGCCTGCGATGTGCATTACCGGCATTATGGTTCCTGTGCTCCTTCTTTTATGTGTGTTTAGTGTTGTGTTCTATCGACAAACTGTTCATCACCAGATTGACCTCGCGGACCGACGTTACGGAGAGCTGAAGGCAATGGGGAGAAAACTTCGAATAGGGATAAGTATTAGTGAAGCTGGTGTTCAGTCCGTGTAAAGGACAAAATTTGTTTTTGTTTTATTTTATACAGACTGAGATGTAAGAAATCGATCCGAAAAGATTTTTATTGTAATTTCTTGCATAATTTTATTGTTTTTGTATGTGTGCAAATTAAACCATTTGTGCTTGTTGTCCTTTATCTGAAGGAGTTTAAAGCTTTCATCTGAATTTAATTCATACAAACCCATGTAAAGTAGTAGTGTCTCGCTAAATTATCTTTCGTCTTTGTGCGCAATACAAAGCCTCCACTCTCAACTATATTGTATACATACTACAACATACTAAGCACACGCTGTGTATCAATTTTTTACTTTGCGTTTGCCTTATAATCTGAACGTGTAGCAGGAGTAAAAATATAATTCTCATATCGCGCATATCATCCGCTTGTAAAAGTTTGCACAAAATATCTACATTCTCATGCTTGCAGTTTTATTGCTGCTGTGAAATTAGATCTTGAGATTTTTTGCTTGTATATCGTAAGTTTATGGGTTATTCATAGCAAGAAATCAGAATACATGAAACTTTAAGATATCATTTAGCAAGAATGAATGGATGGAATGAAATACTGGTACGTAAAATGTAACACGAAACGCACAGTTGTGGGCAAATATTTGATGCACTCGCCTCTCACAATCTCAAAGAAGTGGACATTCTGTTGCTGCCAGAAACTGCAACGCACATACCTACACACTTTTAGATGCACATATTACAGCTGTGCTCACTCACAAAAATCCTCCCAGCACAAAATGTGAAGGCATATCAATGCACATACTTCATAACAAAAACAATGCATGTTGCGCAACAACCTTGGAAGGAACACACACATGAGCAAACAACAACAAATACACACTAAAGCTCTTGTGTGTGTTTCGTACAGAGAAGAAGCAGCAAAATGGGTGTTGTTAAATCTAATTAAATAAAACTATTTAGTCTGTAATGTATGTCTTGACCAGTAAGTTGGAACTTTGGAAACAGTAGTGACAATAAGTTGAACGTGATGGAAGTCGATGATGAAGAACAAGGAGAGCATCCCTTGACGAATGACTTGGTAAAGCTGAAATTATTACTATATTATTAGAATTGTCTGTTTTGCACGATATATAAATAAGATATTCATATTACATAGGTTTTGCAAGAACTGGTGAAATATATTCGCATCCGAGACCTCCCACGATGTCGTCAAGTGTGTCGCAAATGGAATCGAGCTTTGATTCCAAGAATGAGATCGGAAATCCTTGTCAAATGTTTGGACCAGTTGAGTTTTGGAAAGTCGACAAGACTCTCCAGATTCTTGTCAGTGATGGAAGCAAGTACAGATATCCCTTTTGGAAACTACCTTCTTCTCAATCTCAATATGGGTGACCCTCTAGTAGAGAAGTTTTTCACGATTTGTGGACTCCACATTCACACCCTCAGGGTGCAATTCATGCCCAATGATATCGACATTTGCTCCCTACGCGAACTCCTTTTATTGCGAGCCCCTGCTGTTGTAAATTTCTCAGTTGAAGGCCAAGGAATCCCCGAATCAGTGAGTAATCATCCCTCACTCTTTCCCAACTGGTCTGGTTACTACCTTCATTTTCAAGGAGCACCTACCCTCCCGTTTCTGGAGTCAATCCAATTTAAAACAGAAGAGGGACAAAAATGTCACCCTGGCTTTTTATTCGATCTCTTCAAAGCTGCAATAAATCTTAAGCAGCTCACATTTCTTAAATACTCTGATCCCACCTATTCTATCAATATTTTATCAGCGCTCCACCAGTCTGGAAATTATCTTCGGGTGACATGCATTCATTTGGAGAGAATAAGTGAGTCTGCTTTCAGGATTTTGGTTGCAATGAGCCACGATGGAATGCAGCTGAAGGAATTTTCCTTTCAGTCTTTAGCCGAAGATGTAAAAAGTAGCTCTCTTGAGCAATTAATCTCTTGTCATAAGGATACCTTGGAAAGTCTCCGCTTGAATGAGGTGATGGGTGTAAATAATCTTCAGATAAGACTGCCCCCAATGAAAAGGCTGAGGAAGTTGACGCGTTCAGCGATCTGTTCATCACAGATCCCCTTTGGTCCCATTTGCTATGCTACACACCTACCGAATCTCGAGGAGCTGTTTGTTTTTGCTTTTGCTGATGAGTTGGACTGGAATGAGTTTTTCTCCGAGACTGTCAACTGGATCCCATGCATATCATTGAAAAGACTGGAGTTACCAATTAATCTCAAGGATCCAAATAAATTGCAGAGACTTGCTAAAATGTTTCCTTCAGTGACTAAAGTCATTGTAAGCTCGCCCTCTGATGAGATCATTCCTCTATTGTGGGAAATGTGGCCAGAGCTCGAAGAATTACATTTATCACTGACTGATGGGAATTCAAATATTGATACGTTATTTACTGGAATTCCAGCTTTGGAATGTGCTACAATTAATGCTATGAAAGCGTATGGAGAAGTGGACATTGAGAGAATTCGAACAAGTCCGAGTATTGCATATTTGCGAGGTAAAGTAAGGGATAACTTTTGAAACTTTCATAACATAACTTAAAACATAATCTGCACTGCTAAAAAATTACATCTTTGATTTACCTCTTACAAAATAGGATTGAAAAAGTTGATCGTAGAAATTTGCCCAAAGGATATTTTTGCTAGCTTTTGTCTACAAAATACTTCTTGCTTGCCAACTGATGTTACTGGATATTTCGGGCTGACATACCTGAGCAATCTGGATGATCTCTTGATCAACTCCAGTGATGTAAGCTGTTATTATGAAACATATTGAGTTTGTTCTGAAAAACGAAGAGGAAACTAAAGCTACTTGAACATTTTTTTCCCAGATTTCGAAGGAATGCGCTGTCTTTCTGCTATCGAAGTTCCAGAGGTATGCCAACATCCGTATTTGCGATTCAGATAACAGGCCCATTGTCACTAGAACCCGTATTATGTGCTAGAAACAGCAAAATACTACGAATTTTTAGCACGAGCTGCACTGCGCAGCACTTGTAATCGTAGTTTAAATGCCACATATTTGTCCGACTGGTCTTACCCTACCAAAGATATTATGAATCATTCTCTCTAAGAAACTAGTCATGCAGAGGGATTAATTGCAACCTTTAATAAGATTATTAGAAATGTCAATGCGATAGCACTTTTAGATATAAAATATTTGTGTACCAATCTTCTAACCAGATGCTTTCATGCTTGCAATAAAATTTTATTCAAAGAAACAACATACGTTTTCTTTTTAATCTAGTAAGATACAATTTATTCGATTAAATATACGAAAACAACGACGGGGATGCAGCATACGTTGAAAGAGTAGCAGTAGCAGTAGCAGTCAGCAGTTTAAAGTTAGAGATCATTACTTTACTACGCGGTGGTCTCTTCAATTTCCGAAGATCACTATTTAACTCCAGTTACAAAGCTGTAAATAATACAAGAAATATCTTTATGATGTAGCTGGAATTCTTCAAATTGTTTCTAATACCCTTGGCTTACTTACCCCTGGGACATTTCCCATCAAACATCTGACGAAAGGATCATAGGTCAGACAATATTCATCCTCTTCTAAAGTTTTGAAACCTTTGACTACATTACAAACAAAACTAGTTAGGGACGAAAATGCTTGTATTAAAGTAATTATTAAGTTTGCAAACTATGAAGCAGTAGTGACCTACAAGCAATGCTCATGCAACTCCAAAAAGTTCCATTGAATCGTTCATGCATGGAAACAGGAAATTCATTTATGACAAAGTCATTGTAAACGTCGGCTGTTGTTTGACCATCCTCCCCTAGCTGCAGTCCGAGAATAATACTTGTAAATTTTTATTAATTAATTTGTAGTAATTCAATGAATAGATGAATTGCCGTGTTACTTACTAAATTCTCGTTTATCATGACACATCGAAGAATACACTGCACAAAAACAGGGCATTTTCTCTATTACTTCACAAAAAATGTTGGAGAGTACAACTTTTATAAATACTCACTTACTCACGTTCATTTTCTTGGACTTGTCTTTTCCATTTTTGAACGCAATGGATTTTGAGCACTTGCTGATTCCAGTGATTTGCCTCTTGGTGAATTCGGCTGCAACCGTTTTGCAACTTTTTTCTGCAGGTGCTTGATAAGTTTCCTGTCAAATATCAGATAGTGTCACATTTGGATAGTTTTTGGATAAGATAATTATTTGAATAACAGATATTAAATATGGAATGCATTTACCTGCCACGATATGGCTAGAAATACGGCCAGCCAGAGAAAGCGAATTAACTTCATTCTAGCTATTTGACAATGAATCGAGCCAGAATTAGTTTTTTTACTCAACAGTCGAAAAAATATTAAGTACTTTATTTTTCCCGACCTTTCCCAGTAAGATTTTTACTAGCTAATATGGGAGACCTACGTCACACCCGTTATATATACCTCGGGTCTCGGGCGTGTTGCGGTGCAAGCGACAAAATTAGGGAAGTGAGTTTTAAGAAGGAAAACAATGGAACATTTAATTTTATTCCCAGAAATTCACATGCATACCAATTTATCCAAACGTATTGCTCCTTTTTCAATGCTATGATCCTGTGGTATATGATTATGATGGGTAAACAAATTCAAAATTATTATTTTAGCGACTATTCCGGATGTGAAACATTATCCCTACTGGTCAGTCATTACTGAACAATCTGTCACTGCACTGGAAGGCCACCAACGTATTTATCAACGTTGACCTATTCCATGTTGCCCCTGCTCTGTCAAGAACTCCGTGATTACATACTGACGAATAAAACAAAAACCTAGAATAATGCATTTACGCTAATTATGGAGCACTAAAGTAACTTCCTGCTTCAAACATCGTTACCATATCTGATTTTCACCATTAGTTTTTTAGTCAAAGAAGTCTAGCCAAAGAGAGGATGTAGCTAAATGCGTACATTTTATTATGATAGGTAATTTCAAGTCAATGTGAATTTTTGCACAAATACTCAAATGCCAACAGCCACGCGTTATCAATCTTGGAGGCAATCTCCATTCTGCTTAAGAGCAGAGCTGGAAAAAATATAACACAGAAAATTTTAGCTAATTAGGTCTTGAAGAAAAAATTAAAAAATGTGCAAATCATTATACCGTAGTAGATTTCGTCAAAAAACACTTGACAAAAGGGTCATAAGTCGTGCAGAACTCATCTTCTTCAAGGGTTTTAAAATTTTGATTGACTACAGTTTCAAAACAATATTTTGTACATGAAACCCAATAATTACGCCTTGAATGATAAATGCAGAATGTCTCTATTTCATCGTTTTTCCTCAACTTACTGCCGATTTCCATACAAGGAAAAAATGTGCGATTAGCTTTGTCAACGAGGGATGGCGGAAAGTATTTGTTAAGAAGATATTCTACCGATTCTGCCGTCACCTGCCCCTCAAGATTTGTCAATTCAGCTTTGATCATGGCACACCGGAAAATACACTATAACAAATATGAAAAATATCATAAATTCACGCCATCTTTCTTTGAATCGAATAGGGTTAAATGTCACACATTCGTCTTTTTCGATTTGTCTTTCCCATTCTTGAATTTCATGGTCTTGGAACAAGTGGCCATCAAACCCAGTTGGAGTTTGGTCAGGTCCTGCAACGCAGATCTGCAGCTTTTTTCTTGTCCCATGGCCGTAGTCTAGAAGAGGCAAGTGAAGAGCCTATTGTATTAATTCACTTTTGGCAGAGAATATTAAAAACTCATTTACAATCTAAATCTGAATCTTACATGTAATTGCGAGAGGACTATGAAAATCACAACTATCAACGGAATCGTCTTCATAATTTCGATATACTGCTTTGAGGATGAAACTCTCAAAAAATACCACAGGTCAGTGAATACCACTCATCCTTTCAATAGCAAAGACAACCTCTTTATGCACTGATAAGATGGAACGAGTCATATTTTTATAAACTTGGGCATTTCGTTGCTGTTGAATATCATCAAAATGCATTATTGCTGTTACAGATGGGCTTAATTGTTTTACGGTAGTAGTTGGTAGATTCATTGACAATTATATCTAAGTATTTTAAAACGCAGTAATTAAGTTGATTTAATTGCTTTTAAATGTAGCAAAGCCATGTTTTTCGGACGATGATTGGGCTTGGAAGTTAAATTGAATCGACAAGTATTCATTGATGTTGTGATAGGGAATGGAAAACGAAAATGAAGATGGGAAAACGAAGTTATCTCTTATTGTAAATCATGGCGACCAAGTCTGATTGACAAGTCTGGCCATTATTGTCGAGTGTAGACTGTAGACTCTAAACACCCTGTTTGTCCCTACCCATGAGCAAGGCACATTTGATTATCCCCTTTAACTATATGAACACACTATGCACACAATATAATCATCCAATCATCCATATGTGTATACTTATTTTAATCAAGGACTGCCAAGTCACGAGTGGAAAGACAGTCGCAGGCGCAATAAACCTGCTCCTACACAACATGACCACGAACTTGACTAATTTGCAGGAAAATAAATTCACCGGTAAGTTGATTGATAGGCTTGCAATAAATGCTTATCCATATTATTAGCACACGCTAATGCTAAATAGGGGTCTTCGCAAACATCCACAAATGCCAATAATAATTGATCAATTAAATTTAAACAAGACCAAATTCTGCCATTTATGCACATGCAGCAAACCTATGATTGTAGCGGACCGATATTGTGAAAATAAACTTTACAATAGCGTTGCATCTCTTCTGTTTATCCAGAATCCAGGAAATTATGGAACAATGCAAAGGACAGATTGAGAGACTATCAAAAGCTATTGTACGCATGCAATAAAATTTTAATAATTCATTTATTTACGAATTTATTTTTAATAGAGAACATGATAAATTATGAAAATTATGAAAATTGTTTCCCGCAATCAACCCAACGATAATAATATTTAATAGTCTAATCCTGAACTTTTTGAGGTGTATCTGATTATTTGAAGCCATGTCCCAAGTTTAAGCAACTTAAGCTGGACACAACTGAAATCATGAAAAAGAAGAATTTTTAGGGCTTTTTCCTTATAAAAGTTCAAAACTTGAAATATACATTGACATTTATTCTTACGTTTGGTATGTTTCCCAGTAAGCATTTAACAAAAGGGTCATAGGTCGTGCAGAACTCATCTTCTGCCAGCGTCTTGAAATTTTGTTTAGCTGCCGAAAAAAATGTATGCATATTTAAAATGTATTTCAGATAAAATTGGATTGCAACAATGGAGAATTCCAAACCTCCAATGTCCAAGCAAGGAGTGAATGTTCGGTTTGCCTGCTCTAGTAAAGAATCTGGGAAAAACTTGTGCAAGAAGATTTCAACTTGGTCAAATTTAACCTGTCCTTCCCCGTCCAACTACAAAACACCACAAAATATTCCTTTCACATTTTTGTGCTGCCCTTATTATTTTATATATTTTATGGAATAAATAATAATGAACTTACGATCCCGACGTCCATCATGACACACCTCAAAATGCACTACAATATAAATAATGAACATTGTTAAATTTCCCTGACTTAATTAATTGTCCGAGTTCTAATTTTTATACCGGTACAGGTTTCATATCGCACATTCATTTTTTTCGACTTGTCTTTTCCATTTTTAAATTTCATCGATTTGGTGCATGTCGATATTCCTGATAGCTGTAGTTTCGTAATATCTTGTACCACAGCACGACAGCTCTTTTCTTTCACTTCACCGGAAACGAGCAGGTCCTGCAAAATGATTTCCATTAAGCGTTTTAGGTTATCCGAATTAAGCATTGCTAATAATTTTCCGGTTGTAATTTTTTCTTACATGTGTTTCGAAAATAACGAAACCCAAAAACGCAACAAGAACAAGGTTCTTCATGACTCCAGTCACAAGTCCACTCTTCTCAAACTAAGCAAAACAAAGCCTGTCACAAAACTGAAACAAAAAACTTTTTTACTGAACTCTCGTCTGTCGATTCGTAGAATGGAAATGTTTGAACGTATGTACTACTGTTCTGACCCTGTATCAACGCCTGCATCCTGAATTATAAAAGAAATTGCACGGAAGGTTTAATCTATATATAAAGTCTTCTATGCAAATATATGAATATTCCTCAAATGATTTTTAGGTAAAAATTGTTTTGATAAAAATTCATATTTTTAAATTATCCATTCATTCATTTTCCAGTAATAAGTTGTGGTTTTGATTTCGCATGTCATGTGAGTGCTGCTACAAACAAAACAAAAGATTTTAATTGAGTGATTACGATGTTATTGCACCTTGATTATGCTGTCACATGGCCACACAGTGTGAGGTAATTAGGCCACTGAAAACAAAGGACAGACTTGCATCGAAAGAGGTGCTATATGAGTTAATTATTATCTACTGGGCATTAGCATAACATACTTTGATATCTTCAGGTCACTTCTCCAGGTTGGTCCTGTTTCAATTAAAGTTACAGCAATTTTCAGTTAAATGCTTCACTCCGAAAACATTGGATATTAATAATAATTGTGAAACTTTGTAGCTGTTCAGGTTTATGCGGTTATTTTTTATCGGCCATTATTGTTTTCATTGAGGATTTGAATCACTTCCTATCGAAACTATTTTCATGAGAAGTAACTTAAATCATGCAAACAGCCTAGATTTCCCAAAAAGCAATTAACACGTGTGTGCATAACCTACGTAAGCAAATATACATAGTGACTCTTCACCTCTGTAAAAGTCAGATATGTCATGCTCATAATTCATGCTCAAAAATTAAAACGCATTAAACTTATGGAACCAGTTATTAACCTGAGCGTATAATTTGAAGCGATTACCTAGTCTAAAAATATTTTCCACTCGACATTGTTTTTATCCTTGCTAAAACAATCGTACAAAAAAACAAATAAAAAAATCTGAGAAAAAATCGTATCCGTTGATTATCATACCTGAACGAGAATCCCATAAAGGATAAACTGTATTACAGAGTCAAATATAACTAGCTGTTTACTCTCATTTAACTAGCAATTGAAGCAATAAAAAACATCTAGGCATTTTATTTATGATCGTATTTTTCTCTCTCTATAAATATATATAAGCTGCTTCGCACGAAGTGATCAGGTCAGCTTTGAGTTGCCAATTCCTGCATTTGATATTGTCTAGATATTCCCAACACGGAGTGACGTATTAGGCATCGATTTTGCAAATATTTTGCATTAATATCCCATTAATGTCGTCAAAAATGATTCATTGAATGTAATGCATTATTTTCTCTAGACTGAGCAAGCTCAAGTCGGAACAACTTGTCCAAATCACGAAAGTGGGTATCGGATAATGTCTTCCATGAATCTTATGGATGATCTACAACTCATTACAGTAACCTATAATTATCATATGGATGAAGTTCCCAGCGTCTGGAAATTAATTGAATTATGCGAACACACAAAGATTGGATTCTGGAATTTTTATGACTTGTGAGTGGTGCAAGTACAGCAATACAATACGGCATGTTCATTGTTGGGATAAGCTGGTTTATCCAGTTTGTAACAATATTTTACCTAGTCTACCTATAAGTCTTGATTACAAAGGGGATTTAACATAAGACAAAAAACTACATGCGGGACACAATTGCATGATGACGCATTTACAATATAATTAGCATGTCGCTATTCACTGCTTCCTCTACTCAAGTCTTGACTGCTAATATTTACATGTTCAATATTTCGCAGGGGTTTGACCTATCCTTAGAAGATTTGCATATAAAAGCTGTTCACATCTGGAAATTTCAAGTCATTCTAAACTGACGTCTTCAAGTAATAAGAAAAGTTTTCGTTTCGTCGTTGCAATTTTTTGGTAAAGATGAATCCCAAAATTATTAACGTTTTTTCTGTCCTCTTGGTCGTGTTTAGCGTGTGCGAGAGTAGAGTTAACGTTTTGGACATTACCACTGAACAAGTTTACAAAATTGCAGTTGAAAGAAATGTGAAAAGACCTGTTATCGTCCATTTTACCAAGTCGTAAGTTCATTCTAATTTTAAAGACATTCCTGAATTTACATATAGCCGCTTGTTCCATTGTTAATTTTTGTTATAAAACTTTGCATAGAAACTGTGGAGGCTGTTTGACTGCCAGAAGGCTTTTGGAAGACTTTGCCAGAGAGAACTCGGACACGATTGACCTTGCCATCGTTGACTTCGACAAGACACCTAGCCTCCGTGAAAAATATGAAGTGAGGGCTATCCCTACAACAAGAGCGTTCAACAAAGGAGTCTTTGGAGGACAAGTTCAAGGACCAGGTTGGAGATCCATTAAAGCTCTTGCTGAGAAATATACGCAATAAAACGGCATGAGTGACGAATTTGTACTATTTGAACTTTTTTTATTAGTTATATATTTTATACAATGACAAATAAATAAAATCGCTAGATAAATGATACATGCATTCAAAAATCATATCAAAATCCATATTTATCTAAAATATAATCAACCTTGTTACTAGCATTTTCTCTTTCAGTAAAGTGAGTCTCTGGAATAGGGTCTCTCTTTTCTTTCAGCCACCATGGGCATATGAACCCTTTAAAGTAATATAGCTCAGCTCTAATCATATGCCCTGGTATTTTATCTGGTGTGGCAACACCATTTTTTTCCATTTGCTTCAAAAAATATTCTCTCACTTCCTGTTTACTGCAATTATCCTCATCACTATCATTATCAACAGGCCCATCATTAAACACACGTGAATCGCTAGTAGCCGCATTTGCGAAACTAAAACTCGTAAACCAATCCTCGTCAATGGGATAAGAGCCTCCAAACTCGAAATCCAATACGCCAGTAATTTTTCTGGAATCTTTATCATACATCACATTCCTCGGCTCAAAATCTCCATGAGTGAATACAAACGGCACATTTAACAGCGCCCCTTGAATAGCGTCAGGAACACTTTCCATTTTTTCAAACGCAGATACAAACGTTTCAACTCTTCTCAGGCGCTTTTCATATCCTTTTGAATCTTGCATGAAGGGGATAGTTTTCAAGCATCCAATTTCTGTCTCACATGAGCTACGAATGTAGTCAAGATAAGAGTCAAATGGTCCCCCATCAAACTCAACGCCTTTGCTGATTTCCACATGTTCAGGGGAAATATCTTTCATTGGGTGAATCCCTATCCCGAACGAGTTTCCAAATAGTTCCGCTTCCAATTGAAAGGATCCGATTTTTGAAAATTGGATTTTTCGAAAACTTGCAAATATTTGTACAACTTGATCCATCACATTCTTTTTATCTAAAAGGCTCATCTGCTTCCAGTAATTTTCTAAGGGTTCGCCTTTTATCCTCTCCATTAAAATGTACTCTGCATTTACTCCAGACAAACTTTTGTCCGTGCAGTAACCAAATATTTTAGGAACTGGAAGGTCAGGATACATTTTTGCAATGTAGACCAAAGCTGCCACCTCATTTTCCGTTTTGCGCCTAGTCCAACATCGTCCCGAAAGGCGAATCACATACTCCTGGCTATCGGAGGCGGTAACAATGTACACTCTATTGTTGTATCCTGTGTTTATGAGTGAAAAACTTATGGCGCAGAGTTTCAGGTGTCGTTGTAATACTAGATTGGCTTCGTCAAGGGATAATTTTATGCCGACCTTGGGTCCAACACTTTCGTTTTCCTCGTCGGATGGCATTTTTAAGTTTTTACAGAAATGGCTATTTAACAATCCGATATTTTTTTTCAAATAAAGACTAATACTAACTGAATATAGTAGGTCGGTGATGACAACACTGGGATGTGCAAATAAGAAACCATATATCAGGTAAATCTAATGCAAGTATATGGAGAAACGTAAATTAAGAACTACAACCGGTCTCTCCAACGCTTTCCACTTTCTATCTAAAGACCATGGAGCGCACACCTGTTCCTAGTTCCTATGATGTCATAGCTTAAGCAAATATTTATTGACCATCATGCATAATACCTTTAAAGGATATTCTTCGTAATACACTTCTCATATCTTTTGCAGATTAAACCTTCATAGTCAGCCGCTTGCACATGACAATTAACACTCGTAAAAAAGTAGGCTACGCGTGTTCCAGATTCCCTAAATCCCCAATAATTTTATGACATATGGTTTGATTGAGCAATATTTTCCACCTCATGCTTTCCATCTCTTCTGTCACTTTTTGGAGGAAAGTGACAATTCAAGCATTGCATGAAAAACTCATAAGCCAATCAGAGCTTTCCTCATCAGCAGGATGGAAATGTTGGGAAAGCAACATAAATAGAATCAACAACTACTCCATATTACAAGAAACATGAGCCAGTGAGAAAAATACGGTCGAGATTGCTCTGTTTTTTAATCCTGACACGGCAAACATTACCCCCATTTGAGCCACACCAGAGGCATGTGGTTTATTTAAACAAAAGGAGGATCTAGAGAGCCATCCATTTGTAAATAAAAGCTATCCACCTAAAGGAAACAAAAAAATCACCACATTTTACATCCTCCTCACTTTCTATATTACTCTGTACAACAAACACACGAGGACCGTGTTTCCAAACTGTGAAGACAGATAATCTCTTAAATTATGAATGAAATAAACTCCTCTTTAAAAGCCGAAACGAAAAGTTTATGGCAGCTTTAAAAAAGCAATTTAAAAAAATTATGGAGCTCATTTACTCCCAATTTTACGCTGTGCATCGTGTGCAAAGATGAGAAAATGCACGGTAATTAGCATAAAGAATGGATAATGCCTTTTCCTAAAAATACCTTAGGTGTGTCCATACCTATTTACGGTGGCACATGTAATATGCTTGTGTACAGATGTATATGCAATATGCATGCCCTATATATAATGGAATAAAATGAAATGCATCTTTTCCCTTTTTCTCTCTTCAATAATTCTCAGATGGTATTTTTGAGCCCGGGATCCTGTGGTCCCGATCAACCTCCTGTGTACACTCAGGATTCAGGATATACACAAGTGAAGAAAAAAGTGAGAATGAGATGAGATGAGCACAAGAAATGTTGTTATTGGAGGTTGTGTGTGTATAGTTTCATTTTTATAGCGGATTATTATCACCCTCTGGAACGGTAGAGGAGAATCTTGTGAGGGGGGTTTTAAGGTGAAATTTGAAGTTTTTGAAAATGTGTTCAGTCCTTTTTGTGAACTCCAATTGTGAACTAGTTGTCAATGAGTTGAAGAGTACAAAAATGTTTTCCTTTGTGTCCGTTACAGAGTAGGATTTGTTGAAAGTCGTGAAGGCTAAATGTGTGCTTCCGATTTTAAATTTGTAATTATAAAGTTTTCACTTTCGTTACAGAAGAAGGAAGGTGTGTGTATCAATAGCGTAATGATGAGTGTATGGGAGTTAGCGTGAAGTTGGAAAAGTTGTTTTGAAAAAGTCATACCTAGTCAGTCTTCCTTGGAGAAAGAAATCCGAACGAATTAATATTTATCGATGATCATTAAGTAGCACGTGTTGTTATTGTTGATTGTTCTCAGGATGAGGTGCAATACTTATCTTTGTTGCTTCTCGGTGATTGTTTTCGCTGTGGTGGCATTTGTCTCGATGCCATTTATCTTCCAGCGGGATGGTCGCCCTCATGTTGTGCTCAAGAGAGTGGTTGACTACCTGGACAGAATTGAAAAATTGGACGAAAAGGTTGTCACATACTTAAACTGAAGGAGCATGACACAATTTTATTTGGAATAACAGCATATTATTTGTCTATTTTTGCCCTTTGTTCACAGTTTCAGACCATCATCAACAGTGACCCTTTCGCTGACCTGTACAGCAGGGTACGTCCGACGTATGATGCCTTTATAAGTATTAAAAACCAAGTAGCAATTTATGAGAAGATGGAAAGGATCCCGGGAGGACCTAAGAATTTCATGCAGACTGCTTTGAAAGTTGTGGAGGAGACTCAGAAGAGGATTCACGAATTTGAGAGTGAGGTGAGTTAGGTGATTGCTTATTTCTCATTATCACCTGGAATGTTTGTGTTGAAAGTATTTCTCTAAAATTTACAGTACAGACTGATAGTTGCCAGATCAGGGAAGGCGTATACAAAGCTGAGACAGGAGTTTGATAAATTACTCAACGATTTCGAAACGGTGTTTGACGACAGAGACGATGAAACGCTCAACAATCTCGGTGTCCTCCTGGACGGTAATACAGATCTCGAATTGACGACAAATGAGCGGAGTCAAACAGTACAACAAGTGATACAAGACTTGGTAGAGTTATTCGAAAAGCGAGAGTCACTAGACGAGGAGTTGAGAACGGTCGTTTCCGAACTCAACATACAAACCCCTGAAGACTTTGAAGGAACAAAGGCTGCCCCCTTGGCAGATGAAGTATTCGCCATTGAGTTACTCATCCAACAAATTATAGAAGAGTCTGGTCCTCTAGTTGCAACCGTTATTCCGAAGATAGAAAGCGCTGTTAAAAGTTTCGGCAAGGTGATGGGCGACTCGTTAGAGCAGGTACGTGTGTCACCCCACCAAAGTAAATAAACTATCGTTTCCACAAATAAGTCTAGTAATCGAGTGGTTTTGAATTCTCAGTTTGATAGATCTAAAACACGGTACGAGAAAATAGTCGATGGTCTGGATCAAGATGTGATGAATGTTCGGAAAAGAATTGAAGATTTGAAAGTGTATCGGAAAAGGGATGAATTCTAGTGAAAACTCTGTTACAAAACGATATTTTTAACTGTGCGGATACTCGCATTTATCAGCATAATAATAATACTGGTTATATAACATGAAAATGTTAAGGCTTCCCGTGTAAAAGAATACCTGAATTTACTGAAGAATGAGATTGATAATATTAACTTCCTTATGTTCATCCCTTTTCACACTCGCCATGATTTAACTGTCATTTACACTAATAAAAAATGCTCTCCGTTTTGTTCTTCCGCTGGTATTTTACTTTACTATTTAAATAACGTATGCACTGATATAATATTATTCTATTAAATGAGTCGCTTTCTCAGTCACAGTCACAGTCAACCTTAATTGTTAAAGTTTCGTATGTAGGAATGTTATAGTTAATATTAATTTTTAAAAAATAACAAGTACGTGTAGTTATAAAAGCATTTAGGCTGGCAATTTTTGTTAAATTGCAGAATTTTCGATTTTAGGTTTTTTCTCCCATAAAAGCATTTTTAAAAGCGATCTTTCTCCTTGCAATTTTTAATCCAAGCATATTGAATCTGCCTGTGATATCCAAATATCTAAAAAGAAGTACTAAAAAACGGACAAATGACGAAAAAATATATGATAGCTATATTAAATAACTTTAGAAGAATTATCCGCTAAACAAAGAGCAACGGTATGAACCTCTACAAATTAAAGAATTAGCAAAATGTTATCAGGAACGAATTTGTTGACATGAACAAGTGAATCTTATCACTGAATAGTTGAACAATAAAAATCCACATGATTGGAATTGAAATGAATGTTTTGACTAAATTGATTTTCATATCATCAAGTACATAAAGTGCGTACATGTTGCAACTTGCAACTTGTTCACGTTGTGTTTGAGAAAAAAACATCCTGGAAAGTTTCCAAATTTCCAGCATTGTCAAATATACAAAGCAAGCCTAAACCGTGTGTTTGGAACAGGAAACAAGAGTTTTGGTCTACTGCCCGCGACTTCACCCTATTCATACTATGAAAGTACATGAAATCCCATCAACAAATATGATACATATGAGAAACTAGAGCATTTGCGAGTCCAACGCAACCAATACATCCCTAAAATCAATACCTCAATAACTAGGACAATTTACAATTTCGCGTGCCTAAGCACACTATTATCCCTGTCTCATTTGAAAGGCTTGAAATAAACAAAATGAGCAACAGTGATAAGTTGATTGCCACAACAGAAGTCTTTGCAAACTTGCTTATCATCAGATTGTTATTCATGTTAAGCAGATTTTTAAAAGCTTGAAGCAATCGTGAAATAAGAACCTTAAGGTACTCCATCTATTACAATATTACAAATTCAGTATCTTCATAAATGGAAAACTAAGTATATTTCATAACAGGTTTTTGAGGACGTTAAAGAAAGCAATATATAAAGAAACGAAAATGTCGAATGATTTAATTAATAAGCAAGAGTTGACTAAAATATTAGCCAAAAAATCTAGTCTAGAGGACGCATTCAATTCGGACTCATCAGCGTGGTCGGAAGACGAGGAAGAAAGCAAGCATGATGAAAAGGGCACAGTGAAAAGTGAAAATGTCCCCAGTGAGCCTAAAGTATTACCAGCTTTAACGAGCCTCTCTAAACTTAAGGGAAATGCTGCAGTTGACGCTGCAGAAACTAAATCCGTCATCAATGAAAATACTTCAGACACTTCAGCACCCATCAAGACAACACCAAGTACTCCACCAATGTCACTGGCTTCTGTCATCGAGGATAATGTTGTGCACAACAAGAAAGAAGAGAACACCAGGGAGAACGCAGTTAAAATGACGGTGAAAGCAGATATTGTGGCGGAACAAGTTGAAGATGAAGATTGGGATGACGATGAAGATAATCATTCTAACGTTGCAGCCATTATTAGTAAACCCCAACGATCATCTTCCAACTCGTTATTTCAGCCGTCCTCGTTGCCAATTGGAATTAAAAAAGAAGAGAATGACCGCAACGCAGGGAACAAACTTGCAAAACAAACGCCAATCGATGATTGGTCTCCATCAGAATCTCTAATTGAAGACGTGATGTCTGACGAAGAAAGTGATCTCGTTTCAGATGAGGAGCCCCCAGCTGGAAAGCAAGCTATCGTTGAAAGTTCAGAAACAAAGAATGATACTGTTCCACTCAGCAAAAGCAATTCTGTTGCAACATTATTCATGTCAAAAGCTGGGGAACAATCATCTTCAACTGAACTCCTTGAAACTATCAAGCTCCAAGAAAAACCAGAGGTGGAAGTTGGGGCTGGTGATTTCAAATCTCAGATTACAGGGGAGACAAAAGTGGAAAAGTCACAGCCGCCATTTTCGCCAGTACAAATGTTTAGTGCAATAAAACCGGAAACTCCATTGAAACCAATTCATTCCATTGATCCAGATATTGTAGCTATTCCTTCAAATATTTCAACGAAATCCTCAGGAAAGGGATTATTTTCTAGATTTTTATCTTCTGACAATGTATCCTCTAAGAGTTCTAAAAGGTCGCCGAGGAGAAAGTCATCCGAACCAGCTCCACTCCGTCAGCGTTTGCTTGACACTCCAATTAAATCAGTTTCATCCCTAAAAGCAATCAGTGACGATGATGAAAGCACAAGAAAAGAGAAAATAGGTAAAAGTATTGAGCAAGGGAACTTTGCTGGGGTGCCGGGAAAACCGAAAAGTTTTATGGGAAAAATGAAAAAGACATTTGGAGTAGGAAAATATGGAAAATCTCGTTCAAAGGCTTCAACTTCTACCTTATCTGAAACCAGCGAACCCGAGCCATTCATCTCTAATTCAAACGAACATAAAAATGACGCAATAACAGTTCCACTAAAAACGGACAAAGACGAAGACAAAGTTTTAGTCGAATTGCTTACCGAAACTAAAAAAATGATTGAAAATAAATATCCGGAATATGCAGCAAATGAAATGAAGGAAAATAAGTTGCAACAATCAGCTTCCCGATCCCGACTTTCTGTTCCAGATCTAAGCACCCAACTTCCTTCAGAAAGCAGGTACTGCTCGACAATGAATTTGATAACAATGCACATATGCACATTTAAAGTATGCAACTCACAAACTCACTTCCTGTTTTGGATAAATCGGCAACAATATTTTTTATTTCTTAGTCACGCAGCCGCAGAAATTTTCATTTTGGTTAAATAATAATTTAACAAAAAATTAACATTCTCCATTATATTACATAAATATGGCTTGAATAGAACAACGTCATCATAAAAGAGTTCCTCCTACTCACACGAAAATACTACAAACCATGCAAAAAGAAGTATTTATGCTTAGGTATTTATTATATTGTCGGTAATACTACAACAATATGTTTTGACTCGGTATAACAATTAACTACAACATGCTTTTAACATTCCTTTATCTTGGAAGAACTTTGCATGTTCGGAATGTTGTGTTTTACATGATGAACATAAGGTATTTTTGGCTATTTTCACTTACTCACTCAGTCCACCAAAATTCTATTCAAATTATTAGGTACATTAATTAAACTCAACAAAAAAAGTACATTTTCATAGCACACATTCGTATGTACGTTTGACTCTAAGAGAACGAAAAGACGTAAAAATCACAAAATTGATGAATTCACCGGGAAAAAGTGAAGAAAAAATTAAGTTCGAAACTTGTATTGGCCGTCTAAAGTCTAACTCACAGTATATTCCTATTTTTCTTACATTTGGCAATTTATTTTGTCTTTGAATCTACAATTAGCATTTTTTTCTTCATATTTCTCTAGTTAAGTCTCTCTATAGTTAGCGATACATGTCCTCTTTTGTTTTTCTACATTTTGTTCGACAACGATCAAGAATACTTTTTTGTTAGTCTTATTTTCAAATTGTTTTTACACATGATTTTTTAGTACATTTATAGAGTGCAATTTTACTAAATCTACACTTGATTGTTGTAATTATAATTAGCCAATGTGTTGTGATATCATTTTCTTTTTTCTCCATACGCGAGTAAAAAACTGATTATTTTTGCAAAAAGGAAGGCACTTGCAACTGACAAATATACAAACCTAAATCATATTCGTGTTCTGGTTCGTGTCAAAAAGTGCATAAGTTTATTAATTTATTGACTTTAATAAATTGCTTTTCGTTCCTCTTGTCTCTAAAGTCTTGAAAGCATATAGTAATTGCATATATATGATAACGTTCTTTTCAATGAACAACTTTTGAACGATAATAAGTGCATAGTAAAGTTGATAGTTGATTTTTCTCACTTAACCTGAGAGAGAGAGAGAGATTCGTTGTGTGCATTCTTTTAATGCTCGTGTTTCAAAATAGGCCAGAAATCAGATTGCAAGAGATATTCGTTTTTTAAACGCGCCGCCGCCGATAAGACCGGTTTTCCAGTTCCTTGTGAACTTATTAATTATCCTAGCTCTTGAAATCAGTTAAAGCTTCTTTGGGATACAGTGCACCCGTAAAATATTCCTGCCTCTTCTATTTTTACTCTATTTTTAAAAGTAATCTCTACATAGTAATTTAGTTAATTTAAAAGTACACACAAACAATTTCTGTGTAGCTGCAAGGATATCTTAAGTAGGTAACTTTTTTGTTGTCGAGAAAAAGAGGTGAGAGGTAACAGTGTCATTCGTTAATTT